>CAMZMU010000104.1:682325-867325 GCA_947311845.1 Poa pratensis
GATCTTTCTCGAGGCCACTGGTGGTGGGCGGTGGGTTCACCGCGTCCTGCGAGTGCTCTGTGTCTGCACTGTCCTCAACTTGCAGCTGGGGGGCTGGGGATTGGTCCGTGGAAGCGTCCAAATCGGCGCCAGGAGCTGATGGAGGTTGAACACCACTTTGGCCCGACCGCAGATCACCATTGGTCACCGTGGCCAGTTGGGAATCAGGTACTTCGCTGTCTGAAGGAAAAGCGTCCTGATCCCGGTGGTGCTCTGGGCTGGAGGCGCCAAAGCTAGGACCAGCACGGTCTTCCTGTGCAGTGGACGGCGCGGGATTTGAATTCTGCTCGAGCGGGGACGGGGATGGCACCAATGGGAGCTCTCCACGTGGCCTTTCTGGTGTGGGTGCAGGAGCTGTCGGGTACCAGCCGGGGCAGCAGCAGGGACGCTCGTGGTGGTCGCGCGCTTGACCCACTTTTGGGTCTTTCCTTTTCTGGCGCCACGACGGGGATGGTGGGTCCCATGTTGTACTGGCCATGCCAGCATCTCTTTTGCCGCGCTTGGGGCCGGTTGCGGTGACGCCGCCGTACGGCGTGCAGCCGGCCAGCGAGGGGCGACGGCCAAGCCATCTGCCCGCGCTGTGCTGCCCTCTGCGTGCCAGCCAATGGCGTCGACGGCCATGCCATCTGCGCGACCAGGAGCTTGCCCTTCAGTACGTCGGCGTTTGCGACCACGCCGCCTGGCGCGTCCAGCGCCAGGGCCAGGGCCGGTGATGTCGTCCCTTTTAGCCTCGCCGCCATGGCCAGTGGTGTCGTCGTGGTTGGCGTTGTGGAGCGCCTCCACCCCCGCACGCGTCCCCTCGCCGCATGGCACTGAATCTTACATAAATGAATTCCTCTAGGGTACTAATATCCAATGTGTTTGTAGTGGATCCTGTAGCCATCAGAGGTTTTGCCAATGCCCACTATATCCAGTCGAATGAAGTGCCTCCAAAAGTAAACATTATGGATTATCGGAAAGAGATATATGCACCATTGGTCACTTAACTAGGGCGCGATGAGTACTTTGGTCACTGAACTCGGAAAATGTTGTGCACAGGTCACAAAACTTGGCAAGGATGAGTAAACCAGTCACAATCGTGAAGTGGCACGCTGACTGGACCGCTGACCACATACTTTGACCATTTTTTTTTGCAAAAACAACCCTATGAAATCACAAAATCAAATTAACCTCTTTCTTTTTATTTTTGTCTCACTTACAAGTGGGCCCCTCCTACAGGCTGTCTTCAACCTTTTCCACGGGAAAGCCTTTAGCTGGTTTAACACGGGCTTAAACCGACGAAACCAGGTCGCACCAGGCTACAGCGACCATGGTGACGACGACATCGCGACGAGCTGGTGCGGCGCGCCGAGGCGTGGTGCGAGGCGAGGGGCGTGGCGCACGCGACCATGGTGACCACGACGTCCAACTCCGCCTCGCTCCCGCTCTTTACCGGTCCCTTCGGGTACGAGCCATTCCGGCGGCCGCTATTCCTCGGCCGCGCGCGCATCCCTAGCGCGCATCGTGTTCTTCAGCTGCCGTCGCCGCTCGCGGCCGTGGCCTACGCCGCCCTACTCGCCAGCCGAGTTCGTCCCCCGACCTCCCCGTGCTGCTCGCCACACGCTCCCTCCGCTTCCGATTGGCGGCGCGCGCTAGATCGACACGCTCGTCGGCGCGCGCCGCCGCCGACCGATCTCCGCCATCCGGCCTCCTCGGCCCCGCGACCAGGTCAGGAATCTCCACGACGACCTCTCTTCGACTTGCTATGGTGGCCGTGAGCTCGGCGCTGTTCAACAACGACAACTCGATGAGCTCGCGGATTTGCCCTCGCCGGCGCGGCCTCCCGACGTCGTGGCTCTGAGTGACGGCGCGCTTGGCGCGGCCTCCCGGCGTCGTGGCTCTGAGCGACGGTGCGCTTGGCGCGCTCCAGGCTACGTCGTCCCATGCGGGCGAGGGATCCTACCGCGCCGGGGCGGCTGGGTACGTGCAGGCTATGTCGCAGTGCGTGGGAGACCTCGGCGACAAGGCGTGCACCGACTGCGTCTCCGCCGGCACCGCCTCTCTGGTGGAGCATTTCGGCGAGCAGGTTAACTGCGTCCTGCAGGTCGGGTACTTGGCACACCTTCCGGAGCTCGTCCCAGTCAGAGGCGGATGGCAGAGTGAGGCGGCCTCCCCGACCTCCAGCGCCGCCCACACCCGACCTCCAGCGCCATGCGCCGTCCGTCCCCGTCCTCCAGCGCCGCGTGTCGTCCGTCTCCGGCGAGGTGCTTGTGACGAAGGACCTCTGCACAGTGGGACCCACCGTCAGTGAGAGCTAGAAAAAACAGACTAAATTCTTTAATTCGACAGGGTTGTTTTGCAAAAAAAAATTGGTCAAAGTATGCGGTCAATGGCCCAGTCAGTGTGCCACTTCACGATTGTGACTGGTTTACTCATCCTTGCCAAGTTTTGTGACCTGCGCACACAACATTCTCCGAGTTCAGTGACCAAAGTACTCATCGTGGCCTAGTTCAGTGACCAATGGTGCATATATCTCTATCGGAAATTTCAGATATATCATGCTTTATCGTCTGGAGCTGTAGAAGGAAAAAACATCGCATGATTAGTAAAATGCAGTATTCACTTTGTAAATTTTACTGAAATAACCAAATACATGTTCTTTCACCTCCCATTATAAAAAATGATGGATTCCTCAAACTGTGAAGGAGAACTTCAACCATCTCCGGATCGTAACTCTTCGGTGAATTATATGTATATTCCATGTCATTATCTGCGCGGGAGGCGAACACTCTCGTCGAGCGAAGCTAGAGGCGTTGACCAATTGTATGGTGCTAGCTTCGCCTTCCAGACTGACCAGTCAGGTCCAGCATGCAGCAGTATTAGACAATGGATTGGGGCAACAGGGCAACACCCAAAACGGGGTGTGGCTGTCTCATTATATAGATGTACAAAACATGTACAAAACGGATTACAACATATATACAAAAGCTACGTACAAAGTTCTGTCTAACACCCTCCCAATCTTAACTGTGGCCTGAAGTACATAGCAAGTTAAGATTGCGTCGACAACCCTCAAACAACGGCTGTGACAGCGGCTTCGTGAAGATGTCAGCAAGTTGATCTTTAGAAGAGATGAACTTGATATGAAGTAGCTTTTGCTCAACTCGTTCCCGCACAAAATGATAGTCAACTTCAATGTGTTTTGTTCGGGCATGGAATACCGGATTTGACAAAAGGTAAGTTGCACTGATGTTATCACACCAAAGGTCCGGTGGTTGATTCTGAGAGACTCCCAACTCTCTCAATAAGGAATGTACCCATATGAGCTCAGCTGTGGGATTGACAACCGCCTTGTACTCGGCTTCAGTCTGCTGCGAGACACTGTAGCATGTTTGCGAGCACTCCAGGCGATCAAGTTAGGACCCAAAAAAGACTGCATAACCCCCCGTGGATCGCGTGTCATCAGGACTGCCAGCCCAATCTGCATCAGAGAACACCGATAGGACACAAGAGGAGGCAGGCTGAAGAAACAAACCATAGGAAGCAGTAAGACAGATGTATCGCAGTATGCGCTTCACAACTGACCAATGCAAAGTCCGAGGAGCATGAAGATACTGACACACACGATTAGCTGCATAGGAGATATCAGGCCGAGTGATAGTCAGGTACTACAGTCCACGAACAATACTGCGGTACTTAGTGGCATCATCGGAGGATAGTGGATCTCCATCAAGAGCAGATAACCGATCGGTGGCTGACATGGGAGTAGTAGCATGTTTGCTCTTTAGCATACCGCACGGCGCAACAAGTCCATAGAATACTTGTGCTGAGAGAGACTCAGGCCATCAGACGACTGAGAGACTTCCAGACCGAGGAAGTAATGCAAGGTGCCCAAGTCCTTCACAGCAAAGTCACCACTCAAACCAGCAAGGAGGCGATCAGCAGCGGCAACAGAGGAACTAATAAGGATAATGTCATCGACGTATACCAGCAGATACATAGTTACTCCGGCCACTGAAGAAGAAACAATGACGTATCAGCAGTGGATGGAACAAACCCATGAGCCCGAAGAACTGAGCCGAGACGCGCATGCCAAGCACGAGGAGCCTACTTAAGTCCATAGAGAGATTTAACAAGGCGACATAAGTGATGCGGACGGGCAGGATCAACAAACCCCGGAGGCTGACGCATATATACCTCTTCTTCCAAAACTCCATGAAGAAAAGCATTCTGAACATCCAGCTTACGCAAAGACCAGCCTCGTGTAATAGCCAGAGAGAGCAATAGCCGAATAGTGGTAGGCTTAACAACCGGATTGAAAGTATCCTCATAATCAAGACCATACCTCTGTTTAAACCCCTTGGCCACTAAGCGTGCCTTGTAGCGTTCAATGGAGCCATCAACATGTTTCTTGACTTTGAACACCCACTTGGAGTCAATAACATTAACCCCAGAAACAGGATGAACCAGCTGCCAAGTATCATTTTTCAAAAGGGCCTGAAACTCCTGATCCATAGCACTACGCAAGTGGGGAATACCAAGGGCAGCCTGAAAATCCCGAGGTTCAGTAGTGGGGTCAGCCTCAGCCTGTGCCATGCATGCTGCAATCCATGCAATTGTACCATCTTTTACGGTCGAGCGGGCGAAAAATGCCGTTCTGGCTACGCGTACGTGGACACAGAACGACAGGAGCAGCTGGAGGGATCTCAGGCGACGAAGGAAAGCTCGATGCAGCACTCGACGAACCAGCCTGGGGCGAAGAACACGGGCCAGACGAAGACGGCCCATCTAGTGAAAGGGCTGGAGACGCGGGCGGTGGAGAGCTAGGCACCGTGCGTGGCGAAGCCGAGCCAGGCGCGGGCGACTGCGGCCCATCAGCGGCCGCGGGCGATGAAGGCAGACCGGCCGCGGCGCAGTAGAGGAGGCCGAGCCAGGCGCAGCCGACTGCGGCCCATCTGTGGACGATAAAGGCCCAACCACGGGAGCAGTAGAGGAGGCCGGAAGTGCAGGACCTGGTGACGACGGCCCAGCCAAGGGAGCCAGAAGCCGAGCGGGGTGAACCACGGCAGGCGCGCATGCGCCATGCACGTCCGGCACATCGACGTCAGGCGTGCATACGCCATGCACGTCCGACACATGATCATCCAGCAGCAGAAGTTGCGCTCCGCGACCAGTACCTGCAACATGATTAGGCAGCAAAGCAGGGGTATACACAACATCTACAAATTGATCTGGCAAAGGTAAAAATGATCGTATGGGCGGTATGGGAGTGGTGGAAGTGGTCGGAAGTGCAGAAAAGGGTAAAACATTCTCATCAAATACAACATCCCGAGAGATGTAGACCCGATTAGGGGGAACATGAAGGCATTTGTACCCTTTGTGAAGGGAGCTGTACCCAAGAAAGACACACTTTTTGGACCGAAACTCGAGCTTACGCTTATTATATGGACGAAGGTGGGGCCAAGACGCACATCCGAACACTTTAAGGAACATATAATCTGGAGTTTCATTGAGCAAGAGTTCAAGTGGTGTTTTCATGTGAAGAAGTCGTGTAGGAAGCCTATTAATCAGAAAACAGGCTGTGGAAAAGCATCACTCCAAAACCGAAAAGGAACGGATGCATGAGCTAACAGAGTTAAGCCAGTTTCTACAATGTGGCGATGCTTACGTTCAGCTGAACCGTTTTGTTGATGTGTATGAGGACAAGACACACGGTGCAAAATCTCAAGCTTGTTAAAAAACGTATTGAGGTTGTGATACTCACCACCCCAATCGGACTGAACATGAATAATCTTATGCTTAAGGAGACGCTCAAGATGCGATTGAAATTGCAGGAAAACATTGAACACATCAGATTTGCTCTTGAGAAGATAAAGCCAAGTAAAGCGACTGTAAGCATTAATAATACTGACATAATAATCATGACCACTAACAGAAGTCTGGGTAGGACCCCATACATCGGAAAACACAAGCTCAAGTGGAGTTTTTACTACACTACTCGACTCAGAAAAAGGAAGTTATGACTCTTGCCTTGCTGACAGGCATCACAAACGGTAGCAGCATTATTATTGGACACAAATGGAAGCTCATGGCGTGGAGAACATGGCGAACTATGGGAATGGCAGGATGACCAAGACGGGCGTGCCAGTTGGACGACGACACGCGAACACCGCTGAAAACCTGAGAGACTGGCGGCACATCAAGCACATAAAGACCATCACGTAGGCGACCTCTAAGTAGTACGTCCTTCGTGTCCCGATCCTTAACAAAAAATGGAAACGATGAAATTCAGCAAAGACATTATTGTCGCGAGTAAGCTGAGGAACAGACAACAAACTACGTGCAGCTGAAGGAACGCGAAGGACATTTAGAAGATGCAACTTTAGTGAGTTATTAGCAAGAAGGGAATCCTGACCAACATGTGAGATGTGCATACCTGCGCCATTGGCGGTGCGAACCTGATCATGACCGCGGTATGGTTCCTAAGTAGAGAGCTTGTCCATCTCACTCGTCAGGTGATTGGTAGCTCCCGTATCCATGTACCAAGTCGGATGAATGGGATATGCAGGAGTGTGTCCGTGCTCATGACTCGACAAAGCAGCTTGTTTGTCGTTGCCTTTTCCATTGTTGCCGATGCCCAAAAAATGATGCTTGAAGCGTCGATGGCAGCGGGATGCAATATGGCCCTCGAGGCCAGGCTGATGAGGCTGCTGGGTGGGGGCGCTGATGACCCACAAGTATAGGGGGTGTATCGTAGTACTTTTGATAAATAAGAGTGTCAAACCCAATGAGGAGCAGAAGGTGTTGACAAGCAGTTTCGGTCAAGGTTTCACTGTAAACACTAGCAGACAAGTTTTTAGGGGTTTTTGATATAGCAGATAAATAAAATACAAGTAAATAAAAGACAGTAATAATAATTGCAGCGAGTGGCCCAATCCTTTTTAGAGCAAAGGATAAGCCGGTTGGTTTACTTATGATGACAAAATGTCCTTGAGGACACACGGGAATTTAGTCAAGTGCTTTCGCTTCATACAGTTGATTAATCTTTATTGTTTTGATAAGTGTTGTGTGGGTGAACCTATGCGACAAGACTTTCCCATGTCCTCAAGAACTAAACGAACTACTCACAAGACATCATATGGATCATGATCAGAGGTGATATAATAATGAATAACAATCTGGACATAAACTTTAATTCACCGATAAAACTCAATAGCATCAACCACAAGGAGTAATTAACACCGGAGAGTTCCCCTATGAACTAGACAAAGTATTGCCCTAGATGTTACAGCGGAACGAAGTGGAGCGGCGGTGATGATGGTGATGGCGGTGGAGATGATGATGATGATCCCGATGAAGTCCAGCGTGATGACATGACGATGGCGATGATTTCCCCTCTCCGGGAGGGAATTTCCCCGTCAGATTTCTCCCTGCCGGAGAGCTTTTTCTCTCTCTGTTGTTTCCATCCCGTGGAGGCGGCGGAATATTTCCTCGGGCGCTCCTTCTGAAGATTAGGGTTGAGGAGGTCATGTACGTGAAGGGGGAGCGCCAAAGGTGGACCAGGGGCCCCACACCATGCCTCGACGCGGCCCCATGGTGGCCACGCCCTAGGGTGGTGTGGGCCCCTCGTGGCCCATCTCAGCCTCCCCTTTTGGCTGCTCCGTCTTCTGATAAAATAGGAGCTTCTGTATATTCTTGGTTTTCGGAACTCCAGAAATATAGCGTCTTGATGCTTTTTCCAGCTGAAATCTGACTCCGGCAGTTAATTCTCCAATAATCATCAAACATGCAAAATAAGATAAAATAACATAAGTAACACATCTTAATATGAAATATATCAATGAATAACAGTAAATTATGATATAAAATAGTGATGCAAAATGGACGTATCAACTCCCCCCAAGCTTAGACCTCGCTTGTCCCCAAGGCTAAAGCTGAGCTCAGTAAACAAGACCACAGGTTTATGGAGTGAAGCGTCGATAATAAAGAATATGGACAAGAAGCATCAGTATTTACTTAACAGCACAAATCATTTTAAACAGCAACTACTCTTCATATAACTTAACTTGAACATGAGTAATGAAACAACCACAATAAAGGTGCACGAAGGAGATTATAAATTAGTGATGGCACACTTCATTCTTAGTCATAGAATAATAAGCAATTCAAACTTATTTTTCGAAAGGAGTCTTTATACTAGAGCTTATATTGCAGAACTTACATGCTCAATCATCACACTTTTCTTTACAGTCATTGATAACTTTCAAAGTTATATTCTTAGAGGCAAAGGTCTTTGTACTAAGACAAGGAAGGATAAAACATGATTGAAAATATTAATGCTATATATGGTTGAATCACAACAACTCAAATGCTTACTCAAGGAGGAAGGAAATAGGTGTACTGACTCATCATGAAAAGTAAAAGAAAGGCCCTTCGCAGAGGGAAGCAAGGATTAAATCATGTGCTAGAACTTTTTAATTTTTGAAATCATATAGAGAGTAGAAATTAAGTTTTGAGAGGTGTTTGTTAATTGGTCAACGAATCAGTAGTAGACAGTACGATATTACCCAACCAGACTTTTTAAGAGCGGCTCCCATGAAGGACGTTATTTCTACCAGCAAGGCAGATCATCCCTCTTTTCTCTTTTGTTTACACATGCAGATGTTTCACTGAGTATTCAGTTGACAAAATGTGAAGAGATTAAGCGGTTAAAGTTGTAATTAATTAGGACTGGGCACCCCGTTGCCAGCTCTTTTTGCAAAATTAACAGATAAGCGGATGTATATGCCGCTAGTCTGGAGGTAAAGTCTGTTTGACAAGTGAAATAAAGACATCTACCACGTCCTCATGAGCTTGGTAAACATTGACACAAAAAGGATAATAACAATTTTGAATAGTTTAAAGGTAGCACATGACAAATTTACTTGGAGTGGCGGTTAAATACCACATATAGGTAGTTATGGTGGACACAGATGGCATGGATTTTGGCTCAAGGATTTGGATGCACGAGAAGCATTCCCTCTTAGTACAGGGTTAAGGCTAGCAAGGTCGGGTGGCAAGCATAAGAGTTGAGGGATACACCCAAATATACATGTAATAAGAGCAATCATGCAATATTCCTTCTAAGTACAAATATTTTAAGTCAAGAATGCTAATCACATTGGCTAGCAAGAAAGAAAGATAATGGGATAATATTTTTGCATGTAATTCCCTCCTTCTACTTAAGTTTTCAAAGTATTGTTGCTACTGACCAATGCTAAGTTTGCCATAACCAATCTAATTTACTTGATGTACCCAAAAGTTATGTCAATACCAATGACAAGATCAGCATATAAAGAGGATTTGCATGCTATAATAAAGTGTACCGAAAGTAAAGGTGAAACTTCTCATTAATATTCTAAACAAAGACACACGCACACACCAACGGATACATAGATAACTAAAGGAGTGACACTCCACATTGCAAACCATCTTATAAGATAACTTCTCTACTCATGATATGACCACGAAATTGTAAAAGCAAAAAGATAAAGATGATACTGGGCACTCCCCCAAGCTTGGAACAAGGCAAGGGAGTGCCATTACCCCTTGACGAATTACTCCTTCGGGGGTGAAGAAGACTCCTTAATAAGCTTCTCAACCAAATCCTTCAATTCGTCTATCTTGTACGTGAGGATACGAATCATCTCCGTATTGTGTTTGATGCGGTTCATGAACTTGTCAGAGGGTGAATCCCAGCTCTTGGAGTTGTTCCCCCACTTCTCACCAGACTTAGAGCTTTCTTCTCCTGCATTGTTAGAACGATCTATATTCCAACGAGTAGGCAGCTCCGCCTCCGGAACTCTCTCAAATTGATACTTGTGGATTAGAGTGTGAAAAGGGTTACTAGTGCTTGAGGAGAGTGTCCTTGGAGCCAAGACATGACGTGGTGCCATACCACCTGCGCTCATCCTTGCGTTCCTCTTAGGATTGAACGGATTGGCAATCACTCTGATGCTTGCAATAGTGGCACGAGGACGTGGAGTTGGGTATTCCTCTACTTCATCATCAGCTTCGCTCTTGACCTCCTCCTCGAGCTTCGGGTCCATGATGTCCTTCAGGGCCTCCTTGTTCTCGTCGTTATTGGAGGAGACCATGATGCTCTAAATCTAAAAACAGCTCCTGTAAGAAACAAGTCAAACAGAAACACGACGAAAACACGATATACGGACCTCGGAAGATCCGGGTAAATATATAGCAGAAGATTTAACAACAAAAGGAAGGTACAGGTCGAAACGGGGCGGAGACGGGCTCCGAGGCGCCCACACCATGCCTCGGCACGGCCAGGGTGGGTGTGCCCTCGGGCACCGTTTCCTACCCTTTTTCGACTCATAATTTTCTATATTAAGTAAAAACAACAAATATTAAAGTTGGAAAGTCAAACGCGAACTTTTTCTTACCGAAACTGGTACCTATTCCAAATCAGCTTCTGCAGTTACCTGAATTTGGTTTTTATAAAATCCTCTAAGTTACCACTTGAATAATATCAACATCTTCGTTATAAGAATCTCCAGAAATGTAATGCTTGAGTCTTTGCCCATTAACCACTTGTGGTCTGTCTCCATCGAGCGAATTAATTTTTATTGCACCTGAGCGATAGACTTCCTCAACAACATAAGGTCCTTCCCATTTTGAAAGTAATTTTCCTGCAAAAAATCTGAGACGAGACCTATACAGTAAAACTTTTTCACCTACGTTAATTCTCTCTTAGAATTCTCCTATCATGCCATTGCTTAACTTTCTCTTTAAAAAGCCTAGCATTTTCATAAGCTTCACTTCTCCATTCATCTAAGGAGCTCAAATCAAGTAACCTCTTTTTACCAGCAAGTTTAAAGTCTCTATTAAGTTCCTTTACTGCCCAATAAGCTTTATGTTCCAATTCTAGAGGTAAATGACAAGCTTTTCCGTAAACCATTTTGTAAGGAGACATACCCATAGGATTTTTATAAGCAGTTCTATAAGCCCACAAAGCATCATTAAACTTCCTAGCCCAATTTTTCCTGGATTTATTAACAGTCTTTTGCAAAATAGATTTAATCTCTCTATTTGATAATTCTACTTGGCCACTTGTTTGAGGATGATAAGGTGAGGAAATTCTATGGTTAACATCATACTTAGCAAGAGTCTTTCTAAAAGCACCATGGATAAAATGAGAACCACCATCAGTCATGAGATATCTAGGCACACCAAACCTTGGAAAAATAATATCTTTAAGCATTTTTAATGATGTCTCACCATCAGCACTAGATGTTGGTATAGCTTCTACCCATTTAGTAACATAATCAACAGCAACAAGTATATGAGTATAACCATCTGAAGGAGGAAAAGGACCCATAAAATCAAATCCCCAACAGTCAAAAGGTTCAATAGCAAGAGAATAATTCATAGGCATTTCATTACGTCTACTTATATTACCAACCCTTTGACATTCATCACATGATAAAATAAATTTTCTTGCATCTTTAAAAAGAGTAGGCCAATAAAAACCTGATTGTAGAACCTTTTGTGCAGTTCTATCTCCAGCATGATGTCCTCCATAAGCACTACTATGGCAGTTGCTCAATATTTCTTTTTGTTCATACTCAGGAACACATCTTCGCATTATACCATCTACTCCTTCTTTATATAAATGTGGGTCATCCCAAAAATAATGCCTCAAGTCATAGAAGAACTTCCTTCTTTGCTGAGCTGTAAAGGTAGGCAAATACTTGGCAATAATAAAGTTAGCATAATCAGCATACCATGGACTTTCGCGTGAGCTTACCTTTATCGAAGCCAATTGTTCATTTGGAAAACTATCATTAACATGTATAGGATCATATGAAATATTTTCCAATCTAGACAAGTTATCAGCAACAGGATTTTCAGCACCTTTCCTATCTACAATATGTAAATCAAATCTTGCAGTAAAAGTACCCATCTTATAAGCCTAGGCTTAACATCTTTCTTTTCCATAAGGTATCTAATAGCAGCATGATCAGTGTGATAGTAACTTTTGAATCAACAATATAAGGTCTAAATTTATCACAGGCGAAAACAACTGCTAAAAATTCCTTTTCAGTAGTGGCATAATTCTTTTGAGCGACATCAAGTGTCTTACTAGCATAATGAATAACATTTAATTTCTTCTCTACTCGCTGTCCAAGAACAGCTCCTACAACAAAATCACTAGCATCACACATTATTTCAAAAGGTGAAGTCCAATCAGGCGGTTGAACAACAGGAGCTGTGATTAAAGCCTTTTTCAGAATTTCGAATGCTTCTTTACAATCATCATAAAAAAAAAGGTACATCTTTTTGAAGAAGATTAGTGAGGGGTTTTGAAATTTTAGAGATAAATCTCTATAGAAACCGGCATGACCAAGAATACTACGAATACCTTTAACATCCCTAGGACAGGGCATTTTCTCAATTGCTTCAACTTTAGCTCTGTCCACTTCAATACCTCTTTCAGAAATTTTATGTCCAAGAACAATTCCTTCATTAACCGTAAAATGACATTTCTCCCAATTAAGAACAAGATTAGTTTCCACATCTCTGCAAAACTTTATCAAGATTGTAAGCAATTGTCAAAAGAAGTTCCATAGACGGAAAAATTGTCCATGAATACTTCCACAATTTCTTCACAAAAACCATGAAAAATAGCAGACATGCATCTTTGAAACGTAGCAAAGCATTACACAAACCAAAAGGCATACGTCTATAAGCATAAGTTCCATAAGGACAATGTCGCAGAGTGAAACATGGGGTTCCCCTGATGCTGCCAAAGTGGGTCCTCCACCGGGGCCCATCAAGAAGATGGACAAGGCAAGGAGTCAAGTACAACATATGGGTTAGCCCATCTGCCCCAAGGAAACCCGACAAGTTCGATAGTAAGGCTCTGCGGCTAAGGACCAGGCGACCTTCCGGGGTCACCCCCTCGCCCGGAGAACAAGGCGGGATACCCGCGGGTCCGTGCGCCCGGCAGGAGGCCAGGCGCGCCCCCGGGTCCTCCATCCGTACCGCCGAGAGGATAAGATCGCCAGCTCGCTGGAAGCTGGTGGAAGACTTGGGCGCCAAGATGAAGGCCGCACCCTGGTGACGTTGCCACGAGCGTAGTTGGTGGGGCGGACAGGCTTTGTCCGTCCCACCTTTTCCAAGGGCGGACGACCACGCCGCCCTCCAGAGAATGCTTGGAGGAGAGGACGCCATGTCTCCTCCAAACACCCCGAGGGGTTTTCCCGCCAAAACCCTTCACGCCCCTCGCGTGCCCATGTCGGATCCCCTTAGCCTATAAAAGGAGGACCATGGCACCGGAGAGGGAGGAGGGGAAAAGGACGGAAAAAAGGACGGAACAGAACAGAAGAGAGAGCTCAGGCAAGACTAGATTAGGGTTTGGAGGGTAGAGAGAGATGATCTCCCCAGGGCAGGATCTGCTCTTCGTCTACCTCCGGTCAAAACTCTGCCGAGTTCACACCAAAGCACCCTTGTACACTACACCATGATGAACCTCTCAATCCAGACATGCAGGAGCAGGGCTTTTAGCCTCCGGGCGGCCTGAACCTGGGTAACTCGGTGTGTCTCTCTGTGTTGTTTGCCCTCGCCCACCGACGAAGAACTTGGCGACCTTGCTCCTGGGTAAGGCGTCTTCCTGCCTCCTTCGCGCCCCGTGCCGAACCTAAAAAGGGGGTACCATCTACTCCCGGTGTCCGTCACCCGAGACACGACATCTGGCGCGCCAGGTAGGGGGTGCAAGCGCTGGATTCGTCTTCTTCTTCATCAACCTCAAGTTCTGCGTCAAGTTCATCATCAAGTTCTGCGTCGAGCTTCTCGTCCGTGACAAGATCTGCTTCAAGTCCTCCGACCCTCCAGGGCAACACTGGTTTTGACTCTCACGAGCGAGGCGCCGGATCCGCCGGCCAAGATGACAAAGAAGAGAAAGGCGAAGGCAGCCATGGAGTTTCTGCGGTATCCAGGGCTCGGTTTCGTCCTAGAGGAGTCCTCGTCAACATCCGCCACCAAGGGTCGGGACTTTGGAGCACAGCTCATACGACTAGCGGCGTATGTCAGTCCTTTAATCAGTGAGGAAAGGCCTCAGGAAAACGCCACGAGCATTGATGTACCTTCCCCCTCGTGGACGCACGAGGAAAGGGAGGAACTCTGCTATGACGTACCACCTGCAGCGCAACCTCTGAAAGGCGAGGGCCCAGGTCAGAGCGCGGGAGATGATCCTCACCTAGAAGATCCTCTCATTTACGTGCCCCAAGAGCTCAAGATTCCTCCGCGCAAGGATGGCCAGCCTGGAGTGTGGTGCATGTATCACAGATCTGATAGACACAGTCTGGAAGAGTGCCGCCAGTTCAACGATATTCAGTTAAGGCAGAAGAATGTGGAGTGCTATGCCTGCGGCGAACCAGGACATATCTGCAGAGATTGCCCCTTCACCAAGAAATCAAAGAAAACCAAGGCCAATCCCGGAGCCCCATAGAAAGGGAAATCTTTTCGGACTTTCGCTAATGCCTCTACTCAGACTGAAGGGCGTGAAGAACCAAGCCCAGCCCAACGGACACAAGATTGTCAAAGATTAACTGCTGCCAGTTGGGACCAAACTTTCGTCTGCAGCAATTCTGACGAAGGAGAATGGGAACTCCCGGGTCATATAGTGACAATACACCCGGACCGAGTAACCTCCCCAGAAGTACTGGATCGCGAAGTGGTTGGCCTCCAGCCCTCAGAAGTGAGCAGCGTCAGGGTCTCCGGACCGGCATCAACACCATGCCAGCCAGTTGCCGGATCACCAAGAAGGTGGCCTCCGGGTTTCGCAGCACGAGGGTCTCCGAACCGGCATTTCTATCATGCCAGCCAGTTGCTGGATCACCAAGAAGGTGGCCTCCGGGTTTCTCAGCACGAGGGCTCCGGACAGCACGAGGGTCTCCGGACCGGCATTTCTATCATGCCAGCCAGTTGCCGGATCACCAAGAAGGTGGACTCCGGGGTCTCTGGACCGGCGTCAGCCAGCCAGTTGTGCCTTCAAGCGGCATGCAAGGACCAGTCCCCGCGAGGGTGCACTGGGCCCATGGGTATATTTCGGCACGGAAGCCCTGTTCCCGCCAAGAATTGTGGGGCAGGGCAGAATTATGCCTGAAAAACGGCATAGAAGACCCGCTACGGCGGCATCGCGACGAAGTAATTGCCGGAATATACCGAAAGGAGGCTAATTGCGAGCTAAGTATAAACGCGCTTGCGCGGGCTTTTTCCTGGTTGCATCGGTTTTATACACTTTGGCTAAAGCAAAGCGGGCGTAATCTTGGGGTAGCGCCTCCGCGACAATACTGTCAGTTTCCCTCTGGCAGTGGAGTCGTGGGCTGAGGTCCGTACGGTCAAGACCGGTGGGTCCCTGGGGGGGTTGCGCCCTGTGTCAGCACTTCAGATCAGTCTGATTGCTCACGGCTGGTTAGCGCTCGCGCCCTTGGATCCTTCCCGAGAGCGTTAAGCCCCCACGGTGCAATAAACTCATGTAATTCGGGAAAAGGTTATTTACATTCAAAGTACAAAGTTCATAAGCCTTTCGGCGATACAATTGCAAAAGCTTGGTTCACGGCCTTTGGTATTGTCCTGTCCCTTGCAGGACCTCGCAGGCTCACGGGTTGTCCTCACGGGAAAGGCGCCCCAGGATCTCGTCCACTTGACCAGCAGCGTTTGGAGGAGTCGGCATCCCGGGTTCCAGCCTCTCCAACTCAGACAGCAGCGAAAGCTGCGGGTGCCGCTAGTGGAGGGCCACAACGACATGGGTGATGGCCTGCCGGATTGCCTGCTCTCCTTCCGGGAAGGGGCTCTGCTTGCCCGCTCCCGGATGCCCCTAATCAGCGTCGCCACGTACTCCAAGAATGCGGGATAGTGCACAAAAGTGCGAGAATGGTCAGCCTTGAGGGTGGGCGGAGAAGACACCCCCAGATCTATGAACTCCTCCACAATCTTCGAGGACCACGTTACATCTTGAGCAAGACGTTGTGGTCCTCGCGCCGATGAAGCTGGAACTGGTGTTTTTCCTTCTCCAGCGCCGCCTTAGTCTCCTTCAGCTCGGCTTGAACCGCCTTAAGCTGGACGGACTTCTCGTGCTGATCCCAGGCAATTTGTGCCTGTGACTTGGATGCTTCCATTGCCTCGCGGCCTGCGCCAACTCTTCAGCCTCAGCCTTTCGGGTAGCTCTCGCCTGAGCAGCGGCTTCGTCCCTGAATGCCACCGTCTCTTTCAGGCGCTGGATCTGCTTCTCCAGCTCTGCACGACCAGCAAGCGCACTTTCTTGGTCTTCCCTAGCACGAGCAAAGGCCTCCCGCTGTACAGCTATGGTGTGGGCGCTGGATCTTACTTGCCGCCTTAGATCATCCCTCTCGTCGCGGATTCTCTGGGATTCCTTTTTTGCTTGCCGAAGACGCTTTCGCTCGTACTCATGATCTCCAGCCAGCCTCCTGAGACGCCTGTCTTGGGAATCAATAATCTTGTCCTTGGCTCGCAAGGCCTCCGCGTTCTCCAGCTCAACTTCCTGTCGGGTCCACCCTGCTGCGTTCTCCATCCCTTGTTCCAGGCTGACCTCGTCTTGGAAGGCTCTCAGTTGTAACTGTTCCAAGGCTTCGAAATGAGCTTGTTCCTGCTCCTCGAGGTCGCCAAGACGCTGCTGTAGCTCCCACTCTTCGCGGCTATTCTAAGCTCACGGGCGTTGAGCATCTCCTCGTCTGCAGCTAGCCTCACCTCTCGAGCACGCGAGTCTTCCCCGTCACCAGGGACAGCCTCCGTTCGCTTCTCAATCTCAGCGTGAGCAAAGGCGAGGAACTCCCCAGCGCTGGGGAACGCCCTCGAGAAGCCGGCTTCCCGTGTACCTCCCCTTGGGGGGAAGAAGTATCCGCGGGCTTCGTCACGACGGTTCCACGTGAGGATTGACCGGTCTCAATCCTGCGCTCTTGACGGGATTTCGGGGGCTCCACGTCGAGCCTGCTCCCGGGAGAACCCGCCACCTCAGGATCTGCGCCAACAAGCGGCAAGTAAGTCTTCAAGGGCCGCGCCATGGCCGCAAAAGACAATGTCCAAAACTTCGGGAGGACATACCCGGAAGCAACGAGGAGCTCACTGGCGGCCCCGCCGGGAAGTCGTCTCTCGAATTCGGGGAGGGGGGTCCACACCGCCATCGCCCCCGTTTCCTGGATGCCGCGCTGCAAAGACGGAGCTTCGATAGGAGCCGGGGGCTCCTCCCCGACCATGGCAGAGCTCTCTGCGGTCTCTCCAGCTTCAACGTCGTCTTCGACCCGGCGGCATTTCCTAGAACTTCCGAGTTCCGGGGATCTATGAAGAAAACAAGGCGTCACATCATTGAAGTGTCAGGCAAAGATTCATCGCTCGGGGTCAGAAGGACTCTAACTTACCCTCGAGTCCGCTTGGCTCCGGGGATGCTCCAGCTCCTTTCCTCCAAAGCATCGGAAGGGATCGGCAACGACAGGCTCTCCTCGGCGCCGTCTTCAGCTAGGAGCGGAGGAGGGAGAGCTTCGGAGTCACCTTCCGACTCTGGCTCGTCAAGTGGGATTGGGTGCGCTGACTGCTCCGGGAGCAGTTCCACCGCTGCACTCTCGACCCTCGTCTGAACCTCCCTCGCCTCTCGGGGAGAGGCAAGGTCCACGCACCCGGCAGGCTCGTCCAGGGCAAGTTCTTCCTCAGCTTCATTGTCGGACAGATCAGGACCTTCCGGGGAAACGTCCCCGCCGAGCAAGTCAGCAGCTATAGAAGACCCTTGACCCAGTGTGACTTTCTGCGCTGGAACCGGAAGGGGATCCAGGAATTCGGTGCCAGCAATCCTGAATGCATTGCATTCCGGCATGAGGGTCCGGGCAACCGCAGCACCTGAGCCTTCAAAGAGGGGAAGCACTATGGCGGAAGATGAAAAGGAACACCAGAGCAGAAAAAGCATCTTGCTCGACCATTCCTCCACTGCAAGAGGAGTCCAATCCTCGGCTGAACCTTCCACAGCGGCTGTGACCTGTGCTGCAGCAGGGCGATTCCTCTTTGGATGAAGTCACCCACAATGGCGGAGCATGTCAGCCTTGGTTGCGGAGCTCGGCTAGTCTTTCAATGATTGGGGCAAGAGCCGGACCTTGGGAGCTTCTATCTTTGGAGTTGGCCAGACGCTCGGCAGGGAAGGTTGGCGTCAGGAGGTGGGGATCGAAGCCTCCCACTGAAATGAAGTACCAACTGTGCCTCCACTCTCCCCAATCCGGGTTAAGCTTCACAACTGGGTATTGGTGCGCCGACGATTCCTGAGGCGAAAGGTAACCCCGCCGGCTATCCACTTCGACCTTCCCAGGTGAGGAACAAAGAAGTGACGGAACAAGGCCACCGAGGGCATTACCCCAGTGAATGCCTCGCACACATAGGCAAAGGAGGCCAAAATCAACACCGCATTCGGATGCAAATGAAGCATATGCAGTCCGAACGCTTCCAGGATGGCGAGGAAAAATGACGAAAAGGGGGGCAATAGTCCCATCACCGAAAAGTTGTGGAAGGTGACCACTTCACTTTCTCTCTGAAGACCTTCTCCGGGACGGATTCCCACTTCTCCACCGTCACGAAATTCCAAGGCTACTGCGCGGCGAGCAGGATCCACCTTCTTCTCATCAGCATACGCGCTTGGAGAGAACACAGCCTGCATCACCCTCTTCGGGGGAAGTGCGGCGGCGCGTGAGAGGCTTCAATCGCCGCTTTCACTGCTACGGATTGCTTCACCTTCCGCACTCCTCCCCTCTCGCGCCTGGGCGCCATGAGCGGCAGAGGAGTGGACTTTCCGAAGTAAAGTCCGGGCGGCCGGAGTTGGAGGGCGGCGCTTGGCGAAGAAGAAGAGTCGGATTCCAGTGGCGGCGATTTGGGGATTTCGGAAGATTTGGGGAAGCAACGGCCATAGTACTGCGAGGCGTGGCTCATAAGGCATCCCACGCGTCACGTCGCGGCCCCATTACTCCGACTGACTTGGGGATCGAGGGAATGTTCCGCTTCAAGCACTCCCTCCCGTTGGATTCAATATAGACGTTGGCCGTCCGTGCGAACCGCAACGTTCGCCGCGACCTAGTCCAAGAAAAACTCGGGGGCTCGTCTCTACTTCACCCTGGCGAGCCTCGGGCAAAGCAGGCAAGGCGCCGGGTACCCACTTTGGCCATAGCCCCGGCAGCAGCTGAAGCAAGAGCCGCCGGGACCATGCCCGGGGCTACTGTCGCAGCAGTGGAACATGGGGTTCCCCTGATGCTGCCAAAGTGGGTCCTCCACCGGGCCCACCAAGAAGATGGACAAGGCAAGGAGTCAAGTACAGCTGATGGGTTAGCCCATCTTCCCCAAGGAAACCCGACAAGTTCGACAGCAAGGCTCTGTAGCTAAGGACCAGGCGACCTTCCGGGGTCACCCCCTCGCCCGGAAAACAAGGCGGGATACCCGCGGGTCCGTGCGCCCGGCAGGAGGCCAGGCGCACCTCGGGTCCTCCATCCGTACCGCCGAGATAATAAGATCGCCAGCTCCCTGGAAGCTGGTGGAAGACTTGGGCGCCAAGATGAAGGCCACGCCCTGGTGACGTTGCCACGAGCGTAGTTGGTGGGGCGGACAGGCTTTGTCCGTCCCACCTTTTCCAAGGGCGGACGACCACGCCGCCCTCGAGAGAATGCTTGGAGGAGAGGACGCCACGTCTCCTCCCAAGACCGCCGAGGGGTTTTCCCGCCAAAACCCTTCACGCCCCTCGCGTGCCCATGTCGGATCCCCTTAGCCTATAAAACGAGGACCATGGCACCGGAGAGGGAGGAGGGGAAAAGGACGGAAAAAAAGGATGGAACATAACATAAGAGAGAGCTCAGGCAAGACTAGATTAGGGTTTGGAGGGTAGAGAGAGAGGTGATCTCCCTAGGGCAGGATCTGCTCTTCGTCTACCTCCGGTCGAAACTCTGCCGGGTTCACGCCAAAGCACCCTTGTACACTACACCATGATGAACCTCTCAATCCAGACATGCAGGAGTAGGCTTTTTGCCTCCGGGCGGCCTGAACCTGGGTAACTCCGTGTGTCTCTCTGTGTTGTTTGCCCTCGCCTACCGACGAAGAACTTGGCGACCTTGCTCCCGGGTAAGGCGTCTTCCAGCCTCCTTCGCGCCCCGTGCCGAACCTAAAAAGGGGGTACCATCTACTCTCGGTGTCCGTCACCCGAGACATGACAGACAAGTAAAAGTAGTTTTCTCTTGATCTTGATGTTTAGCTGCAATTTGTGAAAAACCAGAATAACCATCAAGAAAGTAAAAATGAGTTTTCTTAGACAACCTTTCTAACATTTGATCAATAAAAGGTAAAGGATAGTGATATTTCTTAGTAACTTTATTAACCTTTCGAAAATCAATGCACATCCTATATCCAACTATTACTCTTTGAGGAATAAGTTCATTATTTTCATTTGGCACAACAGTAACTCCTCCTTTCTTAAGGACGCAATGCACATGACTTACCCATCTACTATCCGCAATAGGATAAATTATACCAACATCGAGAAGTTTCAATACCTCATTTCTTACCACTTCTTTCATCTTAGGGATTAAACGATATTGATGCTCAACAACTTGTTTTGCATCAGGTTCCATGTTGATGGCGTGTTGACATATAGTAGGAGAAATCCCCTTTAAATCATCCAAGGTATATCCTATAGCTCCTCGATGTTTCTTCAATACTTCTAATAACATCGCTTCTTCATTACCTGAAAGTTTAGAACTAATAATAATAGGATATGTTTTCTTTTCATCAAGATGAGCATATTTAAGATTATCAGGCAAATGTTTTAAATCGAAAACAGGATCTTCCTTAGGAGGTGCAGAGGTACCCAAATCCTCTACAGGCAAATTATGTTTAAGTATTGGTGGTTGACGAAGAAAGATATCGTCAATCTCATTTCTCTCTTCCATAAATACCTCACTTTCGTGTTCCTCCATGTATTGCTGCAAAGCACTGTTAGGAGCAATGGCAACAGAAGCAAGTTGTTCAATTTTTGAATCCTCATTAGGTAATTCAGTTTCATAAAGATTTTTACCAAACTTAGAAAATTGAACTCATAAGATTCTCCATCAAATTTAGTATAAATTTTCTCTTTCTTATAGTCTATAATTGCACCACATGCATTTAAGAAAGGTCTACCAAAAATAATAGGGCAGGTTTTACTAGCAGCAGAACCAAGTACTAGAAAATCAGCAGGATATTTAGTCTTACCGCATAAAACTTCAACATCTTTTACAATACCAATTGGGGAAATAGTTTGTCTATTAGCAAGCTGAATAGCCACATCAATATCCTCAAGTTCACAAGGAATAATTTCATGCATAATTTCTTTATAAAGTTCAAAAGGGATAACACTGGAACTCGCACCAATATCACATAAACCATAATAGCAATGTTCTCCTATCTTAACTGAAAGCACAGGAACACTTGTTTTCCTAGCTCTACCGGGATGTGCAACAATATTAGAGGCATCTTCACAAAAGATAATATGTCCTCCTTCTACATTTTCGGTTACCAAATCCTTTACTATTGCTATTGCAGGTTCAACAGTTATTTGTTCATCAGGTTCTATAGCTTTCTTTGTACTTTTATTAACCACACTAGCTATTATAGAATGTTCCTTAACTTTAACATGAAAAGGCATTTTCTCAATATAAGATTCTGGTAAAATGTGATCAACAGTATGAACTTCAATGTTTTTAATAGGGGCAGAATTAGCATTATCTTTATAAGGTACATGGTACTTATTCCACTCTTCTTTAGGAACATCAAGATAAGAGGCAAAAGCCTTATAACAGTTTGCAATAACTTGAGAATCAAGACCATACATATCATAAAGACTACGAAAATTATCAGTATCCATGAAAGTTTTAATGCATTCATAATCATACTTTATACCTGATTCTCTACCTTTGTCGTTCTCCCATCCTTCATTATTTTCCTGAATCCAATCAAGAAGGTCCCATTTAACTTCTTCTTTATTACGTGTAAATGATCCGGAACAAGAGGTATCCAATAGAGTTTTATCCTGAAGAGAAAGCCTTGCACTACTGGGAAAACAGCTATCAGTGGCGCACCAAATTAGAATTCTGTGGCGCACCCCCAGAATTGCTGGGTGCGCCACAGAATCCTCGCCACTAATTTTTTTTTCTGTGGCGCACCATGGGCGTGCGTGCGCCACAGGCCTGGTGCGCCACAGAAATCCACATTTCTATGGCGCACCTGCCTGGTGCGCCACAGAATTCTGAAAAATTCAAAAACTGCAAAAAAAAATTAAAAAGTTAAAAAAAAATCAGAAAAATCAAAATATGAAATAATATGAAAAATCCTAATTATTGGAATTATTTTCAGATTTTTTGAATTTTTTGAACTGATACCTTCCCGCTAGGTCAACCATCCTCAAATTGCTCCAACCCTAGCACGCTTAACTTCTAAGTTCCCACCCACTTCACCTGCCCTTGTGCTACTCAAGTTCTTATTGATATATATATCATATGTATCCTCTTAAGTCTTGTATGTGTATATGTTATGTATATGTTATAAACGTGTGTTTTTAAATTTCAGATTTTTCAAAAACTTCTAAACTTTTAAAAGGAGATTCAAAAGTTTCAAAAGATCCAAAAAAAATTCAAAAAACTTAAAAAATTTCAAAAATCCAAAACAAATCAAAAAATCTAAAAAATCCAAAAAAATAAAAAAGTCAAGAAGAGTCAACAATCTTCTTTGTTATACATTTCTGTGTCTTTTTTGGAAATTTTGAATTTTTTATTATTTTGAATTTTTTGAATTTTTTTGATTTTGCTGCGAAAAATCGTTTGTTTGAAATAACTTTTATTTCTTTTGGAATTTGAGGAATCTGTGAATTGCTGACCGGGTAAACCCGGGTGGATTCGAACTCGGATTTTTCTCACGTTTTTTTTGACATATTTTTTGCGTTATTTCGACGTCGTATGCAAAAGTTATGGCCGTTACAAGATTTTTTTTCCTGTTTGTTGCAGAAAAGGTCAAAATTCATATTTCAAAATTTCTATACCTACTAGACACTCATACGTAACTACATGTCAAAGGATTTTATTTATTGAATTTTTTATCATTTTCTTTTACTTCCTGCAAGACAAAAAAGGCGATCCGGGGGGGGGGGGGGGTGGGATTTGAAAAAAATAATTCTGGGTGCGCCACAGAATGGCCAGGTGCGCCACAGAATGTCAACTTTCTGTGGCGCACGTGCCAGGTGCGCCACAGAATTATTTTTTTCAAATTTTAACCCGCCCCCCGGATAACTTTCTGTGGCGCACCTGGCCATGTGCGCCACAGAAATGTGACTTTCTGTGGTGCACCAAGCCCTGGTGCACCACAGAAAGTCACATTTCTGTGGCGCACATGCCTAGGTGCGCCACAGAATATGACTTTCTGTGGCGCACCAATTAAGGGTGCGCCACAGAATGTAACCTACCTATAAGGGTTTTCCCAGTAGTGTTGCGTAGAAGTTATCAATAACAATATTACCCGGAAGCTCATGAATGGGGCATTTGAGCATTAATGACTTCAATCTCCCCCATGCTTGGGCAATACTCTCTCCATCATGAGGCCAAAAATTATATATATGATTCCGATCTTGATGAATTTCACTAGGAGGATAAAATTTAGAGTAAAAGAGAAGTACAATTTCCTCCCAGCCAATAGAACGGTCATTCTTCAGCATCTTATACCATTCCGCAGCTCTGCCCGTCAGTGATATAGAGAATAATTTCCTCTTGAATTCTTCCATTGAAATACCTGCACACTTGAACAACTCGCATAATTCATGTATAACAGCAAATGATCACCAGGACGGACAGTTCCATCTCCTACATAGCGGTTATTCGTAACACGTTCAACAATTTTCATAGGTATTTTAAATGAAATTACTTGCTCAGGTGGCGACTTGTCTACTACCGTAGCAGTGGTAGTAGCATTCCCGAATAGGGATTCAAATGGAGATCTCTCCATAATGAAATAGAGTAGCAAGCAGAAATAAAAACAACACTTACAGAAAAAGTTTCCCTTACCGATGCCCCTTACCAATAGCACTTCACTCCCCGGCAACGGCGCCAGAAAATAGTCTTGATGACCCACAAGTATAGGGGGTGTATCGTAGTACTTTCGATAAATAAGAGTGTCGAACCCAACGAGGAGCAGAACGTGTTGACAAGCAGTTTCGGTAAAGGTTTCACTGCAAACACTAGCAGACAAGTTTTTAGGGGTTTTTGATATAGCAGATAAATAAAATACAAGTAAATAAAAGACAGTAATAGTAATAATAATTGCAGCGAGTGGCCCAATCCTTTTTAGAGCAAAGATAAGCCGGTTGGTTTACTTATGATGACAAAATGTTCTTGAGGACACACGGCAATTTAGTCAAGTGATTTTGCTTCATACAGTTGATTAATCTTTATTGTTTTGATAAGTGTTGTGTGGGTGAACCTATGCTAATGCACCGCCCTTACTTGGACTAATACATACTTGTGATTATACCCCTTGTAAGCATCCGCAATTACAAGAAATTAATTAAGATAAATCTAACCACAGCCTTAAACTCTGAGATCCTACACTCCCTCGTGCACCGGTTTACTAACGGGGGTTTAGGTTTCTGTCACTCCGGCAACCCCACAATTAGCGACCAACTACACAATGCATTCCCCTAGGCCCATAAAGGTGAAGTGTCATGTAGTCGACGTTCACATGACACCACTAGAAGAATAACACAACTTAAATATCAAACCATTAAATATTACTCAACATAATTCCACTACTAGCGACAAGACTTTCCCATGTCCTTAAGAACTAAACGAACTACTCACAAGAAATCATATGGATCATGATCAGAGGTGATATAATGATGAATAACAATCTGGACATAAACTTTAATTCACCGATAAAACTCAATAGCATCAACCACAAGGAGTAATTAACACCGGGAGAGTTCCCCCTATGAACTAGACAAAGTATAGCTCTAGATGTTACAGCGGAACGAAGTGGAGCGGCGGTGATGATGGTGATGGCGGTGGAGATGATGATGATGATCCCGATGAAGTCCAGCGTGATGACGATGACGATGGCGATGATTTCCCCCCTCCGGGAGGGAATTTCCCCGACAGATTTCTCCCTGCCGGAGAGCTTTTTCTCTCTCTGTTGTTTCCGTCCCGTGGAGGCGGCGGAATATTTCCTCGGACGCTCCTTCTGAAGATTAGGGTTGAGAAGGTCATGTACGCGAAGGGGGAGCGCCAGAGGTGGGCCAGGTGCCCCACACCATGCCTCGGCGCGGGCCCCATGGTGGCCGCGCCCTAGGGTGGTGTGGGCTCCTCGTGGCCCATCTCAGCCTCCCCTTTTGGCTGCCTCCGTCTTCTGATAAAATAGAGCTTCTGTATATTCGTCGTGGTTTTTGGAACTCTAGAAATATAGCGTCTTGACGGTGCTTTTTCCAGCTGAAATCTGACTCCAGCAGTTAATTCTCCAATAATCATCAAACATGCAAAATAAGATAAAATAACATAAGTAACACATCTTAATATGAAATATATCAATGAATAATAGTAAATTATGATATAAAATAGTGATGCAAAATCGACGTATCAGGCGCCGGTTTACCGCCCGTGGTCAGCGGCTTGTAGATCTTGCCGGCGCCACGCGATGCCGCATTGGCCGACGCAATGGCGGGAGTAGAGCGTCGAGCCTTGACACGTTGCTCTGTCGCAAGGAGGCGAGAGTATAGCTCGCGCGGCTGAATAGGCGTGTCACGACCATCAATGTTCTCCATAAGGTTATCATAGTCGATGTCCAACCCATTAAGGACATATGAGGTGAACTCCTCAGGGCGAAGCGGCTGTCCGATGGAGGCGAGAGTATCCGCCAAGCCCGTGACCTTGTTGAAGTAGTCGGTGATGGTGAGGTCGAGCAGCTTCACCTCTCCAAGCTGTGTGCGAATAGCATGAGCTCTCGCCTGCGACTGGGACGCAAAACTAGTGTGGAGAGCAGCCCACGCATCTCGGGACGTGGCGGCGAAGATGACGAGCGATGACACGCTCTCCGTGAGCGAGGACTAGATCGCTGAGAGGATGGCCTGATCCGGGGCCACCCATGCACGGTATGCCGGATGATGCGGCGGAGGGCACGACGGTGTACCATCAACAAAACCCTCCAAATAGCGACTCCGAAGAAGCGGCAGCACCTGCGCACGCCACGACAGGTAGTTATCCGGCTTCAGTTTTACCGGGATAAGGTTCGCGAAGTAGAACGGCTGAGGCGGCACCCCATGCTCCACAGGCACAGCCGCATACGGCGCGGGCGCGGCATGTAGCGACGCATATGGACCCGGTGGAGGGGCAGCAAGTGCCAGCTCCGTGGACGGGAGAGCAGCAAGGGCCGCGGACGGCGACGAGTAGGACGCCGGGGGCGCCCCGTAGTGCATGGAGGCTCCAAAGGGAGGCGCCGGATAGGCGCCGTACGACAACGAGGTGGCGCCATAGAACGCAGCTGCGGGCTGGACAGGAGCATCGTAGGGCGACGACGAGTGGTCACCATATGCAGGCGTCGGAGGAGCACCGTACTGCGTTGACGAGGACGCGCCGTACGACAACCTTCTTAGGGGCGCCGTAGAACATCGGCGCGGACGCGCCGTACGTCTGAGCCGGAGGAGCGCCGTACGCTGGCGTTGGAGGAGCGCCGTACGCTGGCGGCGGGGTCATGCCAGGCGAGGCGGAAGACGGCCTGTACGTCGAGGCCACAGCAAGATGCGTCGGGGCGCCGGACGGAGGCGGCGCGTACGCACCGGGCGAGGTGGAGGGCGCCCCGTAGCTCCGGGCCACAGCAGGTTCGAAGGATGCGGCGCTTGGCGGCGCGACCTGGGCAGGCGGCGGCGCAGAAGGGGTCATGGAGAACGGCCGGCAGTGAGCCCAGGCGAGCGGTCATTGTTGAGTGCGGGAGGACAAGCTCCCCTTGTTGTCTCATGTCCCCCTTTATCACCCATACTATTTGGTGAATTGCTTAATTCGTCGCCATCACTTGCTTTGCATCCAGTTGAGATTCCCGGAGTAGGAGATGTGCACATGATGGCTGACACGGACTGAGCAACAACGTAGCAACAGGGGAGATGAAGACAGGGACGAATTGTGGGTGGTGTGGGAAAGCGTGAGAACGAGAGGTGACATATCTTCACGCTCTGTGGGGATAGAGAAAGAGACATGTTGCGTGAAGAAAAACGGTGGCCGTCGGAGAGAACAAACAGGGGATAAAATGCTTCAAATGAAAACTAGGAACGCGGGGTTCTTTTGTATCTTTGAGGCAAGCATCAAGCATGAGACACTTAATAAACCTTCATTTGACATAAGGGCACGTACAATGGCAGCCGCCTACACAGACGCTTACGTACGTTACCAAAAAATAATTATTATCGTCCAATATTAATCGTAAGCGCCTAGAACTCCAACGAGAGGCGCTAAGATTGAGGCGCTATTTACTTTTCTTCCGTTTTTGTTGCGCCTGCCTCTGGGCAAACCTTTCCGTGTGGAGAGAAAAAAACAATTGGAGCGCTCGATGCCTCCTTTTGCGCCGACGCTTGGCTAAATCCCAGGATCGATCGGGAATAAAGCAAAACTGTCAGTATTCCTATCCTAGCGCCTGTGGATAGCGCCCGCGTTGTACAGACTCTAAGGTAGTGGCAAAGTAAGGAATTCAGTTCAGTAGAGCGATTAACCCTCAAATCCACACACCGAACGGTGAAATTCGGCTCTAGAAAAGCCAATCCACCCTCATCCCATGCAAAATCATGCTAGCATCAATGCACCATAGAAATATCGGCAGCGAAATGGCAGGCACACAGATAAGCGTCGCAAGCATCGCAATGGGTGTGCCTCAAGAACCACCCTGAAACATCGAGACCCGCGGACACCAAACTGGAGGGGCGAACCTAACGCGGGGCATGGCGATTCAAACGACCCACGCAAAACTGAAAGTCAAATGCTAATGTAATCTACCACACGGAGACAAATCCTACAAAGAAATGTACGGATAACATAGCCCATATAACAAAAAAAAGACCAGAATAATACGCTCAGATCAAGTTAGGATTCGACAGCACAACTCCACTCCCAGCAAGTCCTATAGAGCGGATAAGGAGAGAAGAATACCTTCGACATCTCGTAATGTGGTGCGAATATGGTGCCAGGGCATGCTTCGTGCAGAGAGAGGGACAGGGAGAGAGAGAGAGACGGCGTGGCGCACGACAGTAGCAAGCGGAAAGGGGAGGAGCGAGCACAGGGCCGGCGATGAGTTGCGGTAGAGTCCAACGGGCGCTTGCTATGAATTTGGGAATTTAGGGCATGGATGAATCTGTCCGAACGGTCAGGGGAGGGGCTCCAATGGCCCACAGCAAATCGACTGATGTCCGTGTGGATACGTTTTTCGCCCCAAACCTGGCCCAACTTTGGTCCATGTTTGGGGAGAAACGGACAGCCTCCCGGTTCGCCATATGTCCTCCCTTGTCCGCCTTGGCCCCAGTAGGCAGTAGCCAGCCACAAAAACCCCGCCCCTCCCACCCCCTTCCCCATCTCGACCGACCCTCGTCCACTCCGGTTGCGTCGCCGCTTGGTCTGCCCTCGCCAACGTCCACTCTCCTCCGCCTCGGCCGCATCAACAGTTCTGTTGGTTGCACCGTCGCCTGGTCCGCCATCGCTGTCGTTTTTCCTGTCCTGGAGTAGCTCTCCACAAGTTGCCATCCTCCTCTTGTCCCCGGCCCCGGTAGCGGCAAGATTTACTCGTCCCCGGCCATGAGGACGCTGCGGGGAAGTTGGAGAACTACCTTCTCGCCGGGATAGGTCTTTTGGCTCGGCCTTTGCCTTGGACTCGGCCGCAATGTCCACCCCCCACACCCCCCCCCCCCGAAGGTGTTTGACGGATTTCCTACACGCACGAGGTAGGGAGACCTTCTTTCTATTTCGTTCGCAAATTCGATACAAATGCTTATGTATATTTTGATTGTTCATTTTGTGTAGATGGACAACGACAATGACTTCTTCTACAACACCTTCATCGATACTTCGGACGAGTCATCAGACGATGATAGCGATATCATCATGGCCGCGGCTGCTCTCATACACAACTTCAACGAGGATGCACTACCTCGGCATGGAAGGTTCGTAATTGGACGTGCGCCGGCGTTGGATCGTGACCGGGAAAAGGGTCACTTCCAACTATGGAAGGATAACTTCCACCCCTTCAAGCCAACATATGCGGCGCACGTTTTTGTTGCCTTTTTCGGATGGCAAAGCCTGTGTTTATGCGTCTACTCGAAGGAGTGCGGGCATATGATGACTCTACTTTGTGGCCAAGCCGGATGTGACTGGTACGCACGGTTTCTCTTCTTTTCATAAGTGCACTGCAGCTGTTCGGATGCTAGCATATGGAGTAGCTGGTGATCTTGTTGATGAATATTTGCGCATGAGCGAGTCCACTTGCCTAGACTCCATGTATCAGTTCTGCCAAGCTGTGATTCAGGTGTTTGGTGAGGGGTATCTGAGAGAGCCAACTGTTGCGGACACTACTCGTCTAATGACGTTGAACGCGAGTAGAGGCCTTACTGGAATGTTGGGGTGCATATATTGTATGCATTGGGAGTGGAAGAACTGTACTTTTGCTTGGCAGAGACAATACCAGAGACATGTTGGAGAGTGCACCGTCATACTTGAAGCGGTAGCATCTAAGGATCTGTGTGGATTTGGCACTCCTTATTCGGCATGGCAGGCTCTCACAACGATATCAACGTGTTTCAGCAATTAGCGGTGTTCGACAGAGTTGCCGAGGGCAATGCTCCAGTTATCAGTTTTGAGGTGAATGACCATGCATACAACAAGTGGTACTATCTAGCTGATGGTATCTACCCTGCGTGGTCAACATTTGTGAAGACCATCCGCAACCAAAGGATTAGAAAAGCTCGCAAATTTGCTCAAACAAGAAGCATGTCGAAAGGATGTGGAGCGAGCATTTGGTGTGCTCCAATCTCAGTTTGCTATTGTTTGGCACCCTGCTAGAACATGGATCAAGGAGGTCGTGGGAGGTGATAACTGCTTGTGTGATCATGCACAACAAGATCGTTAAGAATGAGCGTGATGATGCGAGGCTATTCGACCAAGCCTTAGATTTTCAGGGTGAGTTGATTGAGCCCACGCCAGGACCGGCGACGTTCCAGCAGTATATGCATGTGCATCATGTGATGTGTGATCGGGCTACACACGAGCCTCTACAGGATGATTTATTAAAGCATATGTGGATTCATCTAGGAAACCGGCCTCCTCTCCTCTCCATTATGTTATTTATTTCCATCTGCGAACTTTGTTGTAATATTATTAACCATATTATTTACTTATTTCTAAACTATTCATACCTTAATTTGTTCAATATTTGCTTCATATAAAATATCTGTCAACTAAAATGGCAAATACCCGCCAAAGAGAAAAAATGCGGCCGGCCGTTGGGCACCCCGCCCTAAATAGACAAGGGTCTAAAACCTGACCACGGTCCGTCCCAGACGGACCGAATCAGACACATTTCGGTGTCCATCATATATGGGGCCGTTGGAGGTGCCCTTAGGGCTTCATCGTCTGGTGCAACCAGGTCGGGCAAGGATGTGGAACTGCTCAAGGCAGAACTGAGCCCAAGCGACAGCGCTTAATGAAGAGCTTAGCCAAAAAAAAAAAAAAACGGAAGGAACATGGTTTTTGTAAAAGCCTAAGTCGGCAAGTACTCATCTTCACATTTTTTTACATGCAGGCAATCTGGCTATCACTTTCTATTCTAGGCAGCTAGCATAAACGCACTAACAAGAGTCAAAACTGTAATCAATTATTTTTCCAGGAACATTGTTAAATAATTGGTGCAGATAAGGGTACACTTTCTTCTCCATGACCTAGTTTACTAGTTTCTTGGTTTCATAAGTTCAAAAAAAGAAGGTTTCTTGGTTTCATTTAGTCTTGGTCACCACAAAGTTGCTTCCCAAGTAATCGATCCCAAGTCAATTAAAAACAAGGGAACTTTTCACGAAATATATCTAACAATGCATGTTAAATTCAAAAGCAAGTTTCTAAATGTTCCGTAGTACACAATTTTTATCATGCAAGTCTATGTGTTACTCAAACTAACACAACTCCTTCCATGATTTTGTAGTCTGTCGGAGTGACCAAAAAGCCCAAATGGGTTAACTGAATCAGCGCAAGAAACTGACCAAGGGGCGCAGATGTATAGGAGGAGGACGAACAGTCGAACACACGGAACAGGTTTGGGAAAACTTTGACCATTCTTGCACTCTTTTGGATGTTCCTAATTGGACAGACAAGCAAGTTTTCATTACTATGATTACTGGGGATGTCTCCCCTAGAAAAAAAAGCAAGTTTCTAGTGGCGGAATATGTGCCAAAACTAAAACACAAGTAGAGAGGAGGTTCACCGTTTTTTTCCTCCACCTCCAGAAACAAAACTTCAGACTAGAAGTATTTTTGCTGGCTTTGCTAGCGTCTAATGATCTCCAAATGTTTTACCTGGGTTCCTTTTTGTTGCCTCCTCTTTCTAGAATTTCTCGCTTTCAGCTGGAAACTTATCGACGGTGTTGAGTTCGAAACCCTACAGGCCTGAGACCTGGGCGGCGTCCTAGTAACAATTCTGGATGCTAGCCTCGTGAGTCGTGACCCTATTCTTGTTTTCCAGATCGGTCTGTCGGTTGTTGGCGAGAGGTGCTAGAAGACACGTGTCCCGTCAACGATGAATGCACATTCTGAAATTCCGATCTATGGTTAGATCTTCTATTTATAGCGTGTACAATTGGAGCATAATTGTTGACGATCTACAGTATTACACTCGCTTTCTTCACGCTCTGTCGGGACGCCAAACGGCCGCCCAAAGACGTTTAAGCGGTGCCAGACCGGCGCCCAAGCCGTCTTTGGTCCGGCGCGGACCATTTTTGGTCCGGCACACCCAGCTCGCGCCCTCCACTTGGTGAGTCGATGGGTTGTACCGGACGAAACGACGCGCGTGGCCACGTTGGTCTCCGACGCACTGGCCAGCCTTATCATTGAGACACGAGGCTGAGTGCAGCCGGTCAACTGAATTAATGACGGACGGCGTCTCGGTTTCCCAGCCGGGCGCAGCGAGGCGTCGCTTCACCTGCGGCGAGGAAGCGTCTGCGCCACGACGGCGTCAGTGCAGATGAGCGCGCCTTTTAAAGCGTCGCCGTAAATGGGGTGGCAGGCGGGCCGGTGGCCGGAGTTAAGGCGCGCTTATCCGCTCGCCTCCCCCCGGCCGCTATATAGAGGTGGTTCCTCGCCGTCTACACCACAACACCACATCTATCTCCACCACCTACCCCATGGCTCCTCTCGGCGCGACATCGGTGCTCCCTTGACGGAGGAGGAGCTTGCACATCTCCGGGAGGCGACGCAGACCCGTAGGGTGCGCCGGAATGACTAACTGATGCTCGGCGTGCTGCGCGACGCTCGCCTTTGTGAACCCGGCCTTTGCCGAACGACCATGAGGCGGGCTCATCCATCCGCGTTCCTCTACCACCGGCGGACCTGCTCGCGGAAGCCGAGGCGAGGGAGCTCATCCGCACCAACATACCGGTGCCGGCGAACAGCCGTCTCCCCGAGGGATGTGCGATGAACCCAGCTCACGTCCTGGTTGCCCCTCGGCTCACCGGCTAGGCGCGCCTCGACTACATCGCAATGTGCCAGCAGATCATGCCACCGGAGATGTACGACGACGTGAGGTTCGAGCCGAACTCGGCGTACTGGGACGAGCAGAACGAGGTGGAGCACGCCTACCGGCTCAACTCCTTCTTCGCTCACGAGCCGCTTGCGAGCTGGTTCGACTCCGGCGACGATGTCCTCACCAACACCTTCGACGAGGACTTCACGACCGGCATGGAAAGGGTGAGGGTTCGCTACGAGGCGGCGGAGGAGGCTCGTCACGCAAGATCAGAACAAGGCCGCTTGCAACCTCCTCCGCCGCAACCTCAACAAGAGGCAGAGGAGGTTGACGGTGATGATGACGGCTCTGAGGAATGGCCGTCGTCGCAGTGGGACGCAGGCTAGATGCAGCGCGCCATTGAGGCCGACATCGCCTCCTCCACCGCCCAGCCACATGCGCCGCCATCCGCCACCGCCTCTGCTTCCTCTGCCGCCGGGCACCTCTACCTGTGTTAGCGGGCTCCTGCCCGAACTGCCGGTGCCCGGCGTGCGACCCTTCGTATTAGGTGTAGTTCAGGTTTTAATTTGAACGAATTATGTTTAGTTTCAAATGAATTATCTCTAGTTTGAATGAAATTTCAATGAAATCAATGTAGTTTTGTTTTTAAATGTCAATTTAAAAAAAATATGGACGCCGCGAGTGGATAACGACAGCGCATAGCCTGCAGGCCATCTGGACGGCGCCCGCCCAAAAGGCCAGTCTGAACAGTCTTTGGGCGCCGATTTGGACGCCGTATGCTCTAAACTAACATTTTGGCAACCTAAAGTCAAGCCGGTCAAACTATGACAAAAGCTAGCCGTCATGCCGAAACTAGGAATCAAAATATTGCTGGATGTCTCCAATGCGACCACGCAAGTGACCTTAAGAAAAAGATAAGAAAATCTCAGCCCGTGGATCCGACACCCACCTTCCTCACTCCCCTCACTCTCATCTACGGATGGCACCCGCCGGGTTCGGGGCCGGGTTTGGCATCCCCATACCCGCACCCGGCCCCTCCACCCGCACCCGCCACCCGCCCCATACCCGCCGGCGGGTCAAGATCTCTACCATACCCGCGACCCGGCAGGTACGCGGGACCCGCCCCGTACCCGCCAAGCATTGCAGCAGCACAGAAAATGGGGAGAGAGTGGCTGGGTTAGGTGAGAGTTAGAGTGTGAGGCAATGACATGTGGGCCACTCCTCAGACATAGCGGGTATGCGGGTATGGGTTTGGCACCCCCATACCCGTCCCCGCTAGACCCGACGGGTCTAGGTTTTTACCAATAAGCAGCCCGTGGGTTTTTTTTCTTACCAAACCCGCCCCATTTAAGCGGGTACCCGTCGGGTATCGGGTTTGCGGGTACCCATTGCCATCCATACTCTCATCAAGACCGTCCCCTGCCTCTTGCCCTCCTCGACATCATAATGTCCCTGCTCTCTACTCGGCTCAGCTCAGAGCAGCTCCTCCGCGGCCCCGGCGACCTCACCTGGCAGGCTCATCGGCGACCCCCGACGACCCAACATAGCAGGCTCCTCGGAGAGGAGCAGGAGCACCTCCTCGGTGATCCCTCATCAACCGCCGGCAAGCTCAATGAAAGCTGCGCAGGGCACCTCCCAGGAGAGCTAGACCCGATGTTCTCAACCTGTCCGGTAGGGATGCATTTCTGTTATTAAGTTTTTTCCCCTAGATTACAATGAGGGGATTTGTGGAAATGAAGTGAGCTAGAATTTGTTGCTCTTAGTTTAGATCCAGGAGACAACAGAAGTTTAACCAATCATTACCAATTTTATTTGGCCGTTCCAATTATGTTTGGGGATACTGGACTGATGATGGTATTGGATTGTTTGAGTTCCTCAATTGTGTAAATATCCCTTTGCTTTACTTCGATCTGGAAATTTCCATTCAGTTACTAACAGCGTGAAGCTGAGATTTTTTTTGTTTCATTTGCTGCACTTAGCTTATGACAATTTCTCCCTGCCCAATTTTACTACTACTATTAATAAAAACTGAGCTATCTGTGACGCCCCAAAATCGGTACCATGCAGATTTTAGCGTTCCCGACCAAATCCGCATAATAACGATCTTATGACGCCTACCAGACATAACGTGCACGCCGAAACATGCGCGTTATGTGGGTGGAATGGTGATAACATTACAACAGTGCACGAAATAATCCGCAACAACAACAGAAGAGAAAATATATACAAGATCGACTCAAACTAGTCAAGAAACAACTGATACATTACAAAGATACAAATCACAGCGAAAGCAAAATAGCGTTCAACTACGGACAAGATACAAATTGGACTAAGAGTCCTGAAGATAACCATGGCGTCATATCCCTGCACAGGCCAAGCCGGAGGGATTCCCAAGCTAACGTCGTCAGACTTCAAACCTGTTGACTCTTCAGTGCAAAACAGTCCAAAAAGATTGGGTCAGGTAATGAAATTTACATGGCAAGCAAAGCACACTTGGAACCAATACAAATGCTCCCAAAATATAAAGGATTGGTGGACTGAAGCAGCAGCACTAAGCCATCTACAGAAGACACGCTACAAATTTCGTCTTTAAGATAGAGATAAGAGAGCGAGCAAGGAACCAGCTAGATACTAACACCAAACAATACCCAGCCGATTATCACTTACTCGATTAAACCACGAGTAAGAAATCCAAAGGCACTCACACAGCGCGACAAGTTTAAGAGCTATCATTACTAGATGTAAGTTGTCTATGATCTTGTTAGCCAGCATCATCACCAAGTCGTCCATAACCGCGGACATGGCTTTTCGAAAAGATTTAACCCTGCAGGGGTGCACTATTGTTTAACCACACACATCGAATTGCCGCGGAAGCGATCGACACAACCTTTCACTTCTCTTCGGCCAAGTCCAGGGAACCACCTAGCTAGGATCTTACCCGCATCAAGAGTCCGGCCGAGGCTCCGACACAGACCCAACCGTTGTGCGACACAACCTTCCCAGGCCTCCTCTAGGGTAGCTACCCGGTCGGGAAGCGTCCACAAACTACAAATTATACGTACATCGGTTAAGTACCATCATCATCATCATCAACATCTTCACCTGCATGAAAGGGGATGTGCGTACGCCAAATGGAAAGCCCGAACTACTTGCGGCGCCCTGGACAAGGCTTCGGATCGGGTCACGGGTCGTGGGGAGTCCCATTAGGCCCACATGTGGATAGCGTCATTCTTGGATCCGAGGACAAGAACTCAGGTCCAAGGGCGACACTAGCGGAACAAAGCACCAAACTGGCCTTCCGCCGGTGCCTTATCATTAAGACAACAAACGTCCCACAACAGATAAACAGGTAGCCACTTACCAGGGCTTCAAAGATACTTATAATAACAAGAAGATAAAGGGAACAACCTAAGCATGCGCTACGACTCGCAAGGCCAACAAGGTAAACAAACAACTGGGTGATAGGTTGTGAGGTGGGGCTATATTATGGTAGCAGGGTAAACATGAATAGGATCGCACAAGAATCGTAACATAAGGGTAGCAGAGATCAACGACAAGGATGAAAGACCATGCATTGGGAACAAGAGAACAGTGCTTGCCTGTAATCCAGCATGGAAGAAGATCTTGTCGTTACTCACATCATCTCAACGTCTTATCCGCGAAGAAGCAACAAACACTGAAAAGAACAGCGGATGCAACACTTACTACTACGGAAAAAGATCCAACATGTTCAGAAGATGATGCATGACAGGGCAAGATGCAACTTAAGCCAAATTAAGCGGAACCAGGATTCCGACAAATAATATTAAGGTACATGTTATTTATCTAACCATCAATATTAAATTTGATTAGCAGGTGAGACAAGGCATGGGTGATCTACACAAATTAAATGAAGTCGGGACATTTATCGAATATTCCCGCACACTCCATATTTATTTATCAGATGAATTGCTAATTACCCACAACCCAAGATGCAATGCAACACATGCATGAACGATTTGATATGCACAAGATAGATGACATTTCATAAAATAGGTATATAGGTATAGGCTCGGGTTTGGGGTCCGCACGTCGGATCGAGGAACTTCGGGGTCAAAGCCGGGATCTTTGGGTCGTCGAGGAAGTACTCGAAGTCGGGGATGTAGTCGTCGCCGAACCGGATCATCATCGTTTTGTCGGTGTCGGGGAAGTAGTTGTTCTCGTCTCCGGCACGCCGTCGTTCTACGGTGTTTGGTACTCATGGACACGCACGAAGGCGGCCAACGCAAAGCGAACAAAGGCGGTGTCACAAGGCAAAGATCTTGTCGACGGTCGGGGTACATAGCTCGGTGACGGTCTTGTCGACGATCGGGGGTACTCGGAGCCGGTGGCGGTCTTGTCGTCGAACACGGACACGGAGATCTTGGCGTTGGTTCACGAACACGGACGAGCACAACAACACGTCAACGTCAACTCGGACACGGGCACCGGAAGACACGCACGGGCGCACACGGAGCAGCACCTCGACGGGTGGACAACACGGATGACGACGGGTGGACAACACGGATGACGGCAAGGGGGCCGAACTCCTTGCGGGCAATTCGTCGAACACATGGCGGGCAGAGACGGGACGCGACCGGAGCGGACGAACGGCTCACCGGCTGGTACAGCGCAGGAGGTCAAGGACAAAGTTGAGGATGACGGCCTCAGACAGGAGCAGGAGGCGGCCACGGCGTCAAGCTGGAGGAGGAAGAGGCGAGCAGTGCTGGCCGAGGAGAGGAGAAAGGCGACGGCGCCGGGGCAGAGCGGCGCGGCGACGGCCGGAGGAGGCACGAGGGCACACGGGAGCGGGGCGGCTGGGCCGGTCGAGGAGAGGGCGGCGCCGGCGGGGGCAGCGCTGGAGAGGAAGGAGGCGGGCGACGAGGCGGCGGAGACCGGCGGTGGGGGCGGCGCCGGTGGCCGGAGCTGGCTGCCAGGGCTGCTCTCCCGTGCGCGTGCGTCGTGGAGCGGGTGCGTGCGTGTGTGGCCAGGAGAGAAGAAGAGCAGGGGAGGAGAGAGAGAGAGAGAGAGTGGATAAGGTCCAGGGACCTGGTTGCAGGAAGAAAAAGAAAAAGAAGAGGTGGGAGGACCCAGATGCAAAAAGGAAAAAGAAGGGGAGGCGGCAGCAAAAGGCAGGGGGTGGAGGTAGAAGTTTCCAGGAGAAACCTAGGGTTTTACCTTAGGTGGGCTTTGGGCCAAAAGTGGCGATGCTGGGCTGCTCTCTCTCACACTAAAACATTTTTATTTGCAAAACCTCTTAACAAACACAAATTTTAAAACGGAGACCGACCAAAAGAAAAGGAGGGAATTATTTGAGCAACAAAAATAGAGTTTAGCAAAATAATTGTATTGTCAAAATAGTGCAATGCTGATGATGCATGATGTCATGATGATGCGAAGAAGAAAAAACAAACAAATCTAATTGGGAAAAAATCTCGAGGCGTTACACTATCCGGCCTCCTAAGAAAATTGAGAAATGCTTAATAAGAAACTTAAAAAACAATTAGCTTTCGATGGTCAATTTATTATAAAAATATGTATCCCTATCGATATGTGCTAACCCATCTGAATCTTGTTATGTTTAACTTTTTATCTTATCAATGCAGATTTTGAACAAATATTTACCTCGCTGCTTATTGAAGAAGTGAAGAGTGTCCTTGCATCTAATAGCCTGCTAACTGTATTGAGAAAGGCAGCGCAATGATGATTCGCGTATTTTTAGCATTACATAGTTTCTCCTCATAGCAGATGTTATGTTAAATTGTTAATAGCATGGTTGAGAAAAGGACAGACATGAGTGCTGCTTCACAGGTAAAAACATGGTGAACAATTGCTAGTTACTGTTAGTTATCTCGAAGCTACACTGAGCATTCTTACATCTTTCGGCATTTATATCGTTTTTACTACATCCGTACTTGTGTCCGTGACCAAAACTCTCCAAGAACTATCAAAAAGAGAATAACTATGTCCTGAATAGATTCATTTACATGTTAAGTCAATACAAATTCATCCATAGAGCCTAAATGTTAATTTTATTTATTCGGTCATACAGACTCGAATACTGTCTTAAAAAATGAGTTGGTTACATATTTTTGGACTGAGTTTTTCTTCTCAACTCTCTTGGACAGTTGGACTGGGTTAAAAATAGATCATACAGATTAGAATACTATATACTGCTTTTTTTTTAGAAATGGGTAGCCCGGCCTCTGCATCGTGTTGATGCACACAGCCTTTATATTAAAAGAAAGGTAGCAAAGTATCGTCAAAGCATTATTACAATTCAAGGGTCAGCCAACACGGCCACATGAATCAACCAGCGAAAAAGGGCTATCAAGTAAAGACTAAACATCTTGTAGTCTTCTAGAATGTTGCCACCCATGCTGGCAGCAAATAGCTCGGACTACCGCCATAATACGGGTACAGCCAGCATCCATAAGAGCCCGTTGCTCTGGCGGCAGGAGAAAGGACCACATGTGGATCCAGTACGTAGCTCGGTGGACGACCTGCAAAAAATGAACATCTCTTGTTTTGTTAAACACAACATCATTTCGACAGTTCCAAACTGCCCAAAGAAACGCACATACACCAATGCGAATACGTGCTTTCGTCTTGCGATCGACTCCATCTAACCAATGACCAAACAAATTTGCTACACTAGATGGTGGAGAGATATTAAAAGTAAAATGAATAAGTCGCCAAATATGCCTCACAAATGGGCATGAGATGAATAGATGCTCCACTGACTCATTAGCCGAGCAGAACGCACATTTTTTGCATCCATTCCACCTTCTCTTGATCAGATTGTCTTTAGTAAGAATGACTTTCCGCCGCAAGAACCACATAAAAATCTTAATTTTTAGTGGAACTTTCAATTTCCAAAGATACTTATGTAAATACTGAGCATGTCCATGCATATAATCAGCATACATGGACTGGACCGAAAATAGACCAGTGGTTGTTAGGTTCCATTTAAAACGATCATCGGAATTTGAGAGGGAGACACTCATAAGTTTCTCCACAAGTTTCTTCCAAGCTTCCCAATTGTTCCCTATCAACAGCCTTCTAAATTCAATATTTAGAGGCGAGTTAGTTAAAACATCCGCCACCAACACGTTCTTGTGGCGCACAAGGTTGAATAAAGAGGGAAATTGGATAGCCAAAGGTTTATCCCCGAGCCAAATATCCTCCCAAAAACGAGTATGCAGGCCATTGCCCACCTCAAATTTACCTCGCTGGAAGAAGTCCTCTTTAACTGACATAAGCCCTTTCCAAAAGGGAGAGTCAGTAGGCTTAGCTTCAGCTTGTGCTAGAGTTTTTCCATTTAAATACTTATTACAAATAAGTTCTTTCCAAACGCCCTCCTCTCTTAGGACTTTAAAAAGCCATTTGCTTATTAGGCATTTGTTTTTTATATCTAGCACATGAATACCCAACCCACCTTGGTCTTTTGGGCGACAAACAATGTTCCACTTGGTTAACCTGTATTTTTTCTTGACATGATCACTCTGCCAAAAAAACCTAGAGCGAAAGTAATCAAGTCTCTTTCGCACCCCAACGGGAATTAAAAAGAAAGATAGCATGAACATAGGTAGACTTGTGAGGACCGAATTAATCAAAACAAGTCGGTCCCCATAAGATAACATCTTTCCAGCCCAACATCCTAATTTCTTTTCAAATCTATCCTCAATTATCTTCCATTCTTTGTTAAGTAGTTTTCGATAGTGAATAGGTATGCCCAAATACCTAAAAGGCAACGTGCCAATCTCGCACCCAAAAATTCTACGATATTCCTGTTGTTCCTCTTTGGCCTTACCAAAGCAATACAACTCACTCTTATGAAAATTTATCTTAAGCCCGGATAACTGCTCAAAAATAGACAAAATCAATTTCATATTGACTGCCTTCTCAATATCATGTTCAAGAAACAAGATAGTGTCATCTGCATATTGAAGAATTGACACCCCCCCTTCTACAAGATCCGGGATAAGAGAACCTACTTGCCCATCTTCCTTTGCACGGGCAATAAGAACCGCCAACATATCCGCAACAACATTGAACAAGATAGGGGAAAGCGGTCACCTTGCCTGAGTCCTTTTAAAGTCTGAAAATAATGACCAATGTCATCATTCACACGGATCCCAACACTCCCTCCCTGGACAAACCTAGCAACCCATTCGCACCATTTAGGGTCAAAACCTTTCATACGAAGAGCTTGCTGTAGGAAGGACCACTTGACTTTATCATAGGCCTTTTCAAAATCAATTTTGAAAAGGACTCCATCTTTCTTTTTTCTATGCAGCTCATGAATAGTCTCATGGAGGACAACAACTCCCTCAAGAATATTCCTTCCCGGAATGAAAGCAGTTTGTGTTGGTCTAACAACCTTATGAACAATATTCGAAACACGATTCGTACCCACCTTAGTGAAAATCTTGAAACTCACATTCAAGAGACATATGGGTCTATATTGTTCAATTCTGGAAGCATCCTCCTTTTTGGGTAACAAAGTTATTACCCCAAAGTTTAGTCTAAAAAGAGGAAGATCCCCACTCTGTAATTGAGCAAACAGTGCCATCAAGTCAATCTTGATGATGTTCCAAAATCTTTGGTAAAACTCCGCAGGAAACCCATCTGGCCCCGGGGCTTTGTTATGTTCCATTTGGGAGATAGCCTCAAACACTTCCTTTTCAGTAAAGTCTGATGTTAGAATGCTATTCTCAAGAGGTGAGATTTGAGGTAAATCGTCGGTGATAGACTCATCCAACGAAAAGTTATTGGGAGTCGGTTCTCCAAATAACTTCTTGTAATATTCGGAGATGAATACTTTCAAATTATTCTCTCCAACAATCGTCCCCTCATCTTGTTCAAGTTGGAAAATCTTTTTCTTCCGATGTTTACCGTTTGCAATAATATGAAAATATCTTGTATTATTTCCCCCTTCTTGAATGTGTTTTACTTTTGCACGTTGTGCCCATTTAGACTCCTCATCTCGTCTTAACTGAGCTAAACGTTCATCCGCCTCTTTTTTGGCATCTTTCTCAGCTATCGATAAAGGCATTGTTTCAGCTTTCAGGTCTAGTTCATCGATAAGAAGTGTTAGTTTCTGTTTCAACTTTTTATACTCTCCACTAATATTCTTGGCCCATCCTCTAAGAAACTGACGAAGGTGTCTTATTTTATGCTGCCACCTTTCTATTGGAGTGGAACCACCAACCGTGGATATCCATTCCTTGGCAATCATCTCATAAAACCCCTGTTGACGTAACCAAGCTAGCTCGAATGAGAAGGCATTTTTATTTCCAAGATGCGCTTGAGCACCTGAATCAAGGATAAGCGGTGTGTGATCTGACCCAGTGCGAGTCATAGCATGCACCGTTACCAAAGGGAACTTCTGTTCCCATGCCACACTAGCAAGAAAGCGGTCCAACTTTTCAAACGTTGGAACCTCCCGTCTACTCGCCCAAGTGTATTGCCTACCGGAGAGTTCAATCTCTTTTAGGCTCAAGCTTTCAATAATGGCATTGAAAATGAATGGCCATCTAGCATTGAAATTCGAATTATTTTTTTCCTCCTGTCGACGAATAATATTGAAATCACCCCCCACCAACATGGGTAGTGTTTCGTTCTCACAAATACGGACAAGTTCCGCAAGAAAGTCGGGTTTTTGTGCCTCTTGTGCAGCGCCATATACTACAACGAGAGACCACAAAAAACCATCAGATTTTGTTTTCAACTGAAGTTTCACACAGAAATCTCCAGTGACAATGTCTTGAACTGCTAGAGTGAGATTGTTGAAACCAACCAGAATGCCTCCGGATCTACCATGAGGTGGTAGACAATACCAACAATAATCCAAACCCCCAGCTAGATGTTTTAAAAACGGAGCTGTAAAATTAGACCGGCCAGTTTCCAAAATGGCAACAAAATCTAATTTCTGTTCTCTAACCGTTTCTTGAATGGTATGATGTTTTGCTGTATCTCCCAGCCCGTCACTATTCCAAATCATGCCTCTCATTTCGAACTATTTTTAAGTTTTTGTATCCTTGCACTTCTTCTCTTCACAGAGAGGTCAACACCTTTTTTGTTTTTCCGTGTTCTACGCGTATGAGGAGCAACAGGATCCATTTGATCCGAAGTGTTGTCCTGCTCTTCACCATCAAGGTCCTCCGAAAGGTTCGAAGCTCTCTTGAGAACTAAACTACTTGTGCCCTCATCCTCAATGTTTTGTAGGGTATTAGAGAGAAAGGTGACTGCTCTAGTTTCCTCCACCCTTTTTAAAAGTGAGACTGAATCTAAAACTTGTGATGGGGACGAACCTAAAGACAAAATATACTGCTAAGACAAAATGATGAAGCATCTTGTCGTGTATTATGTTTTTTCTGAAGTATCTTAAATATGTTATTTCTTATAGAAGCGTCCACATGGTCTTTTTTAGCTAGCGTTGCACACATCTCTTTTGTATTTATTTGCAGATTATACTGTAGATAGGTTGCTATTTATTGCATTCAAAAAAACGTGAATCTGTTTGACCTCCCTGTTTTGGAAAATCTCTTGCTATTGCTTTCTGTATTCAATACAGAGATTACATGTTTTCTAATCCTCTGGGTACATGTATGTACTAAATATAAGCATATTTTTCTGGTATATGGCATGTCCATGAGAGGATATATCCAACAATTCCATCCCAATATTTTCTGTATATGCTAATCCACTTCTCTATATCCTGCATTTTGAGCAGTCCAGCATAACCAGCTACGAAACCAACCAGCAGAGAGTTTAAATTGTGTTGTTTCATCTCCTAGGAGCATAGAAATGCTAATGCAATTTCCGCTGAATTCAGAGAAATAGCAAATATGCATACTTTCCTGGAACATGGACAGTCTGATTCCCTTGGGACAGGCACATACATCCAGGTACATCCATGTCTGTGGTCTAGCGAACTAAATCATTCAGATTTGATGTATGTTTATTGCTCTCACCATTACACCTAATATTTGTAGCTTTTAAGTGGTCCTACTCTTCTATAGATCTAATGCAATTCAGGCAGTTGACAGGGACAATGGCTGAAATCCAGGTACGAATTCTTCTCCCCATGCTAGCTCCTTTTGCATTGTGTGTCTAATTATCAGGTTAGCATATATGGCTTTAGAAAGTCAATGTTGATGGTCTTACTAAAATATGCAGAAAGACAACTTGAGAAATCAACACATCACGTTGCCGATGCATGACCAACAGGAGATGAGGAAGGGGCCAATAGGGGATCAGGACAGCGACGGAGCAGAACTGTCATCCTTTGTTGTCGCGGCAATACCTGGGCGTTCCCGAGGAGTTCTTCAGCGATGGCGCAGGATGGGCATGCACCTGAGTTCGCGAGGAGCTCTACGGCGCGAACGTCAGCGCGGCGACGGCGCAGGATAGTGTGTGAGCCTGCTCCTGTGTTGGCGAGGAGCTCGTCGGCGTGAACGTTTCGTCGGATGAGCATCGCGTCAACGGCGCGTCTCACTGCAGGTTCGCCTGGATGGGACAATGAACGGAGGGGACAAATAGACTTGATTGCCGCTAATGTTGGAGATTTCGTGGATTTTAATTTGACGTGGCTAGAGCGGACTGCTGTTTCCCCGTTGATTGCGCTTTTTTCTTTCACGTAGCGTGCGTACGTGGATGGCAGAGTTTTCGTCCGCCACCACAATTTGCTAAACGCACATGGTGTGTGGTAGTTGTTGTCAGTTGGTGGGATGGATCGTGAGGCTGTGATAGGTCCTTTTTGCTTTGTGTACGTTAGGCTGGGTGGAGTTGGCGATGAATATGTTTGCTTGTTTAATAGTAGTAGAGATGCACATGTATCCATATATATCTAGACATGTTTTATTTTGTATATACACTTATTTTAGTGTGAATCAAGTCAACATGTAGAGGCTGCCCCTTCTAATTTTTTTCTAAGTCAACATGTGTAACACCTAAACATTTTATATTTAAAAATGGAGGGAGTATACCATGCATCTCGTTATGCATGCCACTTCATTCCATGGAGAGCACGTATATGACCGGAAATCGGCACATCTCCAAACAAATTAAGCTGCAGGATCGATCAATCTTCGCGGGGTCAAAAGGTCACCGTAGCTACTCTAATCTCCCCCAACCGAACCGAACTACACCAAACCATTCACTCCCTTGATTGATGCCGATGACGGCAGCAGCAACCACTCCTCCAAATCCCTATTATTATTGGCAACAACGCGTTCAAGCGCCGTTGGCCACGCGCAAACACGCCTATCATGGGGAAGACGTGTGGAGCGCACTGCTCGGCCTCGGCTGCTTCAGCTCGCACCGTGGCGCCCACGCCGGCGATGAGTCCCGCCCGGCGCCGCTTCCAGACCACGACGACGACGGCGTGATGCCGTCGCCGGAGGACCTGTCCATGTCGCTGGCGGGGTCCGGCGTGGAGGCATTTACGGTGGACGAGCTCCGGACGGGGACGCGGGACTTCTCGACCAGCAACTTCGTCGGCGAGGGTGGCTTCGATCGGGCCGGTGTTCAAGGGCTACGTCGACGAGCGGCTCAAGCCCGGCGTGCGTGCGCAGGCAGTCGCCGTCAAGCTGCTCGACCTCGAGGGCTCGCAGGGACACAAGGAGTGGCTGGTAAATTCACTACTTAATTCTGCTTATCTACTGACGTACTGGAGTACTCCTACTTAATTACTACTGACCCCTCTTACGAAATGCAAGTACTTCTGTTTTGAGGTGAAAATGCGACATTGCTCGTATACTATCGTTTACAGTTTTCGACTGGCATACGTTATGTTTGAGTAACAAGTCCTTCTGTGCCTCAACACACCTAAGACCAACTCTAGCACTCATGATAGGGACCCTCAACGACATTTACTCCGGGCATATCCAGGGCGGACCCAGGGGAAAAAGGGACCGGGGCATCCATGTATAGAAAAATCACCAAAAAAAATTTTGAAGAAAGAAAAATCACAGCACATAATAACTACATAAAGCTTATAAACATCCAAAATATTATATATAGCAGTTTTCTCATAATTAATAAAACAATTCCCAATAGCAATATGACAAGTTTACTAATAAAGTGAACAAACTTTTTTGAACAAATACCTCTCCATTTTAGCTGGATCCTGGGACAGCAGAATTATATCTCGGTGATGCATCTCTTGGTGCATTTGGGGTTGAACTATCTGTGGTGGTGCTAGTGGGGTTGATATTTATTAGTTTGTTAATCAAATATCTCTCCATTATTTTCCTTCTTCTTTCATGTCAAATCATTGAAACGGTATAGATTCATACGCTAATAGTAACAGGCAAGCAGAAAAGTAAGAATGATAGTATATTTTTCAGACTAACCGGATTGCATTTGCATAGAAAATTGCCAAATCCTAGAAATTGGGTCACGGGTAGTATACTAATATGTCAAATTAGTACTACAAAAATAAATGAGGACCACCGTACTAGTAAGGATTTTTTTTTAAAGTTTTAAAGATTATATTCTATTTGACACGGAATAGATCGAGATAACCAGAATAAAAAGATTATATCAAAAATTGAAATGTCTTAATGTTTATCATACCTAGGCGTATATTTGGGGATGAGGGTACTATACTACTCCCTCCGTTCCATTTTAATTGACTTGTCATCCACCACATGTGGATGTATCTATACATGTAACATGTCTAGATACATCCACATTTAGTGAATAGGAAGTCAATTAAATTGGAACGGAGGGAGTACAACGTATCGACGCGGAGGCGACGCCGACCGGCCGGCCAGGCACACGGCGGACTGGCGGTGGCGGAGGGCGGCCGCGTTCGTCGAAGAAGTCAAGCAGACGACGGCACGGCGCCCGCCTGCTCTGCTCTCGATCTCTAATATCCAGAGACGAAGCGGCGGAGGTTCGCCTAGCTGGATCGTTTTACTCGATCGTGCATTCGTTATCTGCCGCATATCTATGTGTTAGCACGAGTATTTACTTGGATCAGTGCTGTGCCTGCCCGTCTGTATGCTGCAGAACTATAGAACGACATTTCACTCCTCACAATGTTCCTTCCCTAATCCAGCTTAAAAAAAAATGTTCCTTCCCTAATCCGGATTTTTAGTCCGTGGCGTTGACATTGCCACCGATTGACTTGACTTTTGGGCATGTCCTTATTCAAACTCCACAAAACCTGGACACGATAGTAATAAATTGGAAAACTTAGAAGAATGAGTTAGGGGCTGTTTGCAGTAAGTACGAAATTCAGTTAGCGAAGAGGAAGATAGAATTTTTTTCTTGCAACTAACTGCTTCATCGAAAAAACATCCTAGTTTTCCTTTACCAAATTGACTCACACTTTTTCAGATTTTTTGACTGTGTTATATACATACACTTATAGGTAGCAAATGTCAGCATTTTACAAATTATTAGTTCAGTTAACTGAAAATCAGGAAACCGAACCAAATAATAGAGCTAGCTTAGCTGTTAAACCCTTTCGGAGATCTTTCAGCACACAGAGAGGCATGGATATTACATTGTACGTTGGTCAGCTATTTTATTTTTAAAGCGCGACCATTGTTGTCCAAATTTTGTAGAACTCTTTAACCTAAATGTGGACACATGATTTTGGCTGAATGGTTGGTGCAGGCTGAAGTCGTTCTTCTTGGACAACTGAGGCATCTTCACCTCGTCAAACTGATCGGTTACTGCTATCAGGATGAGCACAGGCTCCTCGTCTACGAGTTCATGGCAAGGGGCAGTCTCGAGAAGCATCTCTTCAAGAGTAAGTCTAATTCTGCATTTTTTTTATTGTTCTCTTGTTAGTTGTTATTACCCCTAATACTCGGAGAACTAGCAACTGACTCTATGCATGTCTAAACAAAGATGAACACTGAATTCACGTTCAGTTCTTCATGTTGTTGCTTCTAATAGCAATGTTTCTGTTGATGGGAAACTGCAGAGTACTCTGCGTCATTGCCGTGGTCAACACGGCTAAAGATCACCATTGGAGCCGCCAAAGGTTTGGCCTTCCTCCATGACGGCGCTAAGCCCGTCATCTATCGTGACTTCAAGACCTCCAACATACTACTCGACTTGGTACGTGATTAATCGATCAAATGTGCAAGCTACGATCATAATTAAGGATTATCGTCACCCCATATCACTAAAGTACGAACATAATTAAAGGAATATCGCCATGTCACTTCGACGCGACACAAAGCAATACAAACTTCTACTCCCTCCGTTTTAAATGTAAGATGGTTTAGGTGTTACACATGTTGTATAGATGCACATTAAAGTAAGTGAACATGCATACTAAAACATGGTTATATACATTTGTGTACATGTGAATATGACGAAAAGTTAAAACATCTTATATTAAAAAACGGAGGGAGTACCTACGAAATATGGGGATACACCATCACACCGAATGCAACGTTTCTAAGAGGTGTGCCACTTGACTTGTATGATTTTGTAGAACTACAATGCGAAGCTTTCTGATTTTGTGCTAGCCAAGGATGGGCTCGACGGAGAAGAGACACATGTCTCCACACGATTCATGGGCACACAAGGCTATGCTGCACCAGAGTACATCATGACTGGTACACGGAACTAGTGAAATTTAGTAAAATTTAGGTGTTAATTCGTATATGTTGAAGCTATATATAAAATTAACTTAAAAGGGTCTTCCTTGAAACATGTTTTTCTACTAGGCCATCTTACAATAAAGAGTGATGTGTATAGCTTTGGGCGTGGTGTTATTAGAAGTCCTGACGGGGCGTAAGGTCGTCGACAAGAACCGGCCGCCGCGAGAGCAAAGCCTCATCGAGTGGGCACATCCGTACTTCCTGCACGACTCCACCCGCCGACTAGACCGCGCCATCGACATGAGCCTGGATGGACAATACTCACGTCTGGCTGCCCGGCTGCCCAAAAGGCCGAAGCCATGGCATATAGGTGCCTAAACGTTAGCCCAAAGTCTTGGCCACAAATGTCGGCCGTGGTGGAGGCTCTGGAGCCTTTGCTCGGCATGGACGATGGCGTCGTCGAACCGTTCGTCTACACTGTGCCGCCGTAGAAAAATGACTACTAATGATGACGTGTAACATCACACCGCATATGCTTTATATAATGAATGTATGCATGTTAACTCAAGCATACATGATAAGTTTTGAATAATTGATAAGCAGTACTAACTTATTAATTGTACACTAGGTGCAGATATTTTATCCATTCTATCTATACATGAAACATGTCTAGATACATCCACTTTTGGGCAAATTTGAGACACTTATTTTTGGACGGAGGGAGTATTTAGGGCCAGAGATGGTAAATCGAAATCTGTTATTTAGGGCCAGAGATGGTAAATCGAAATCTGTTATATAGGGCCAGAGATGGTCAATCTAAAATTGCCTAAAATAACATTTTTTTTGCCAGAAAAAATAATACTGAAATAAATTATCTGCTGGTGAACAGAAGAGTGGATTTACCATTGGGTGAAATATTGTTTATAACACAAAACATTAGTGGAATCCGATGAACTGCCGCAAAGTGAACTGACCATTAAAATTAAAACCACGAGAAAAAAAAAGCTCTGTAGGATTTGAGCCTACAACATAGGGTTTTGGAAACCCATGTTCTACCGAAAACAGATGATTTTAAAATAGAGGAAAACTTCAGAATAGTTGTTTGGATAAAACACAGGAACCATGCCTCGATCTTATGCATTTGAGACTAAAAATGAGGTTGGAGTGGACGTTCAAATTACCAAAGAATTTAGGCATAGGAATCTTAAGCCTAGGCGAACACACAACATATTCCAAGAAGAATCTTCTGAATGATTTGCCTTTTGGCTACCAGACTTATTGTTCATCTCTGGGGAGACTACTTGACCTTATTCCAGAGTTCAAGCCATCTATTAAAGAACAAGTGGGTTCTGAACTTCTTTACCTGATTACTCACAACTGCCATCAATGGATTTGCATGCAACGCTTATCTGATGAAAAGAATCTAAACAAAAACATGCTGATGCATACATACAGTTCCAATCAACCTCATAACCCAAGAAAGAAAATCAAATCCTGTTATTCTCACGAGCACTAGGGAGCATAGAATTACATAAGTTGACCATTAAGATCAAACGACCGACCCATTTCAGTTTAGGGTCCTTTCTTGCTTGCAGACAGGAACCAGAAATAAGAAATTGAACCCCACATGTTAATGACACATAAGTTTCTCGCCAGGCAACTAACAACTAAGGGAAAATGAAGTACGATGAGTGACCGACACTAGGAAGAAAGAACTCCAGGTTTGCAGTTGAGAGCTTCACGCAGATTCTCTTTGTGAAGCCATTAGCAAATTCCATCAAGCTATCTATCTTTCATCTGCTCCTGAACATAACTGAAACATCATGAAGACTTGAACTTACTGTCCTCACATCTTCCATGTATATGCGACAGGACTGCGAACGACATGTTTGTTATCCACCCAAGATATCCAGCCAAAATTTGGTTTCGCATGGCTTGGGCCAGCCTTCGATGCGAAGGTGACGTAGTACCTCTGCTTTTGCCCCACCTTCTTGAACACAAGTTTTGCTGGTGTAACCGTAACACTAACAGATGCAGGGCTACTGACCTTCACATTGTAAACTGTCATTGCTGGACCAACATTGGTTAGCTCCCTCCTATACCTCATAACGTGATTTGGTTTCTTCTTGAAGACGACTGAGAATGATGGATAGTTGAGATCACCAGAACGGAATTTTCGTGGACAGGAGATGTTGGACATCTTTGTTATCACTCGGATATGTGTCTCACTATAGTCCAGGGAGCAGAGGAAGGCAACATAGTCATTGGTAGAGATGTCATATACAAGGCCCGGAGAGAGCGCCTTCTGTGGGTCGACATGGCCTGCACCGAAAGCAAATGGGGTTGCAGGTAAGCTTCCTGCAGCATCCCGAAGGGAGGAGTTTGTGTTGTCGACGGTGTATGAGGTAGTCATTAGTGCAGACTTGATGGCAGCAGGGCTCCAGTTAGGGTGCGCTGCCTTGAGTAGTGCAGCAACTCCGCTAATGTGAGGGCAAGACATTGATGTCCCTGCAGGAATCAAAATGTGTGATCAATATCATATAAACAACAGATCGTTATAAACTAGTAATCATAGCATTATTGAAAAACATAAGAATACACTAGTAACCATATTGCTGTGACTGCAGAGGCCGGGTGTAATGCTTAATACTTTTAAGTAATAAAGCTCCTTTATCGAAAAAAACCATATTGCTGAGACATATCGGGTCCAGGCTTTTTGCTTAGCTTAGCTGATATCAGCATGTAAAGTCGTAGAATCAACTACATGAATTATATGTGATAGGGACTATTTGAGCATTAGCATGCTACAAGAAAATAGTGAAGTACAAGAAATTGAGCAACACTGGACCATTTTAAATCCGTTGTCCTATAAAAGAATTCTGCTAGGAAAAACTCAACACCCAAATCAAGCATATATCAGGGCGATGCAAGGCACGTCATCGAAATTCAGAATCGAACAGCTGAGTGTGCAGAAGAAAAGTGAAGTACTCCTATATTATTCACTATTCAGACTACTATGCAATGTTATCTCACAAAGCTCTTTCAGGGTGTGTGGATAATGAAAACGCTAACAATATCACAAGATCCAGGATACAATGTAATGTTATCTCACAACTGAACCAATATTTTGTTATCGTTTGATATGGGCTTCATATGTGAAATCGTATGGGAAAAAAAAGTTATCTCACAAAGTAGATCACTCAAACCGGGAGTACCTCCTTGACTCATGCTAGATTGCTAGTGTCTTGCTTTTACTTGTGAGCACAGGTAACCGAAAGAAGCAAAAGGAAAAAAAGTAACTTGTATGTTGCCTTTGAAAGATTTCACATCTAGTCGCCATAGCATCACATGTGCATCCCTGGCAAAAGGCAGTGAAAGCAAGTGCTGTTTCTTCCAACAACACGCCAAAGTTGAAATGAAATGGCGCCTTTTTGCAACAGGGTGGTACATGTCTCAATTTAAAGACTTTGTTTGAAAGTAGCATTTCTTCTTTGACTGAATTGTAAATTTGTGGGAGCAGTAAATGAGTAATTCCAAACATGCTAGCAACATGCCAATTCCCTATCAGAAAAAACTGAATCTTGAAAGTGCATATGACCTCGATAAACTTATGTGACACTCACCGGAGATGATGTTGAAGCGAGTCCGGCGGCCGTCTTTGGCTAGCCCGGTGGGCCCTGTGACGCCGGACCACCCTGCCAGGATGTTCACCCCCGGACCGATCATATCCGGTTTCAGGACATCGGGCACGACGGTGTTCGGGCCTCGGGAGCTGAACGCTGCCACGACGGGCGACGGCCGGACGCCGAGAATCGTGCCGCCGAAACTCAGCATTGCCATCGGCCTGCCGCCGCGCGAGGCGTAGTCCCGTATCTTGTCACCGGTCAGCTTCCCGACCGCCACGGCCGGGAGTAGGTGGCTGTCCGCCACGAGCTCCTCCCCGCTCGCCGCCGTGTTGGCCAGCACCATCCCGGCGCCGCCAGCAGCCTTGACGACAGCGCCCTTTTCCACACGCGCGTTGACCCGCGGTCGCAGAGCACAATCTTTCCGCGCACGGAGGCCGGGTCGAGCGTGCCCGAGAGACAGATCTTGCTCGCGTTGTCGCGGCTGCCACCGTAAACGAGAGGGAGCATGACGGGGCGGGCGGACTGGGCGGCGCCCGCGTAGAGGGACACGCCGGCTAGATGCACCCCGGTTGGGAGCGTAACGTACGCCGGGAAGTCGCGGTCCAGCGTGCCCGCGCCGACGGTGGCTACCCACGGCGCGGAGTTCGCGACGGTGGCGCCGGACGGGCCGGAGTTGCCTGCCGAGCAGGCCACGAACACGCCAGCCGCCGCGGCACCGAAGGCGCCCACCGCCACGGTGTCCCGGAAGTAGGGCGCGGCGCCGCCGCCGAGAGACAGGGACAGCACGCCCACCCCATCTGCTACGGCGGCGTCGATACCCGCTAGGATGTCAGAGCCGAGGCACCCCTCCGGCCAGCACACCTTGTACGCCGCCACGCGCGCCCCGGGCGCCATTCCGCGTGCCGTGCCCGTGGCGTACCCGAACAGGCTCGCGTTGGCCACCGCCGCGCCTGCTGCAGTCGTAGCCGTGTGCGTGCCGTGCCCGTCCCTGTCCCGTGCCGACCGCCTCCCCGCGCCCATTCTCCCGCGACCGCCCTTCGCGGCGCGGAAGCCCCTCGAGAAGCTGCGTGCGCCCACCAGCTTCCTCCCGCATGAGCTCGGCGGGAAGTCCACGCCAGCCTCGCACACCCCCTTCCAATGCGCGGGCGGCGGCGGGAGGTCGCCGTCCGCGAAACTCGGCGACTCTGGCCAGACGCCGGTATCAAGAACACCTATGACTACGTCGTGCGAGGCCGCATCCAGATTGTGGATGGCCGGTTGGTATGTCGGGGAGAGAAGCCCCAAGAACTCCGGGGTGCGCGTGGTGTGGAGCTGGAACACGGTGTCCGGCACGACCTGCAGCACTCCGGGGCTACCACGGAGGAGCGACAGGTGCTGCGGGAGCAGCACCGCCGCGAAGCCGTGCGCGGCGGTGGAGTAGGAATAGAGAAGGTGGCGCGCCGGGTCGATGGACAGGGACTGCAGGTGCGCCGCGTGCCAATGTGCTGGGGACGGGTGCGCCGCCGGCATGCCCGCAGGGTCCATGAACACGATGTAGGTCGTCATACCGCTGCCGGAGATGCTCGAGATGTCAGCGTCGCCATTGACGTTTGCAAGCGAGTGGCTTGCAGTTGCAAGGAGGACGAGGAAACAGAGCAGGAGGTGGGTGTCCCCCATTGGAGAGTGGGGAATTGGGAGCGAGGACGAGGGAGTGCGAGACTGACTGAGATGCTGATGCTTGTGATAATGGCTGGTGTCTTGTAAAGCCTTTGTGCGATGTGTGGCGATGGGGCCCTTGTGTAGGGTTTAGATAGGTTTCAAGGGCATTTTGGAGGATGAGCATGAGTGATCGTGGTCGGGGAGGATTAGTTTTCTGCAAATAAAAATGCCACTTGACTTTTTGGGGAGAATATATAGTGCTTGAGATGATTACGGAGGCATCTTCTTCAGGATTAGTGGGTTTAATAATTGTTACTAGGCAACTAAGCGCGGCAAATGCCGCGCGCGTGTCTTTGAATTTGAATTTGAAAATGACGGCGTTCTAAAGTTTTCTAAGTTTGAAAATCATTGAAATTGAAAAATGCTTTCGTTTTAAAAATGGTCAGACTTTGGAGATTGCTCAAATTTGGAAATTATTGTAACTCAATTTCAAATGTGTTTGCTTTTTTACGTGAAAATACTCTGAAATAGTTAGTATATTTTTTTTGAGTGTCTTCACACATTTTAGAGTACCGTTAAATGTTTAGCAAGTTGGAATGGTTATATATGTTTGTATTTTGTCGAAATATTTGTTTGAGTTTCATAATTTGAGGATGTACATTACATAAGCATTTGTTAAAGTCAATCCATAATTAGAGGAAATTCATTTGGATTTTGTACTAACATTCTTCAAATTAGAGTAGTAAGATGCCATAAATATTTATTTGAACTCCATAATTAGGGAGAATGCAATATGTGAGATAATATGTGAGATATAAATATTTTAGAGTATCTCTAATTTTTTAGCAATTTGAATTTTTCAAATGTGTTGCATGTATTTTTTGTAAGGATTTGATATATTTTATCGTAGTTGCAAATATTTAGCAAATTTATGGCATAAGTAGTGAGCATTTTTTTTATGTGCTTGTTGATATATTTTTCACATTTGTAAATACCGTGGTGTCAAAAAGTTAAATTTGAAAATGTTCGCAGTCAAAAGTTCTTTAGATTTAAATGTATTGAAATTTTTAAAAAAGTTTATATTTGTAAGTAGTTGAAATTTTTAAATTGTTAATAGTGGGAAGTCATTCGTATGTGACAAAAAGTTAATAGATGGAGACGGTCCAGGCGCACCATATTCGGCACAAAAAGCCATGCCATCTTGATAGATTTGCATCTTATACCAAGGACCCCCGGCGAAACTGGAATGCAGCATCTATTCAACACCAAGATTTTTACCGGTCGAGCTTCCTTCACCGATTGTATCAGATATGCCCCGGTAGGTCTCAGAATGTAGGGATTCTTGATTGAAAAAAATGATATACCCATCTGAAAATAGGGTGTGACCATCAGATATGCCCTTCACATTCTGTCTAACAAAACACAAGATAGCGGTGGGAAAATAAAGGAAGAAGGCTTAACTAATGGCACAAATATAGGTGATATCTGAAAATTCTCACCATTGGCAAAAAAATTAGGTCAATAATTTATAGACGCTGATATCATCAAAATAAAAAACATTACCTAGATTGAGAAGAATGTGCTCAGAAGTAACACAGAAGGGCATGTTTCTTTTAGCTAACTACACTTTATAATAATTTTAATCTGACTGGAGCATAGCATGTGGAGTCCCTGCTTATTTGTTCCATTTCTATTGCTGCAGTATCTGAGCAAGGCAGTTGTTTTTAGACGCCTTTTCTTCTTGATGTAGAGAGCCAGTTCTACTTATTTTATGAGCTCTGAGTTTCGTTGGCTCTGTTTTCGCTATGGTAGAATCTAATACATCGATGTGAGCCTACTCATGTCTCTCAAGTATGTTCTGTGCATATACAATGTCAACATTGTTGGATTAACATAATCTAACCTGCACGCAATGTTTGACACTGAGACTAACTTTTGATCCGAAACACTAAACTCCTGATCCTGCAACTACATACTTCTCATAAGAAACATTTAATGGTTGTCATCAGATGTAGCACAACATGATTATAGTACTAAGCATCTGTATATTGACCTGCAGATCATAGAAACAAAAATAACTCTAGACAGATCCTACCCAAAATCAAGATCAATTAACAATTCATCTAACAAAAATGAGAAATAAATAGAGTATTTTGACTTGGGGCTTGGACCAACGATCCGGCCATGGATCATTGTACAGTGTTACCTCATTCAAAATTCACGCCACGCCAGTGCAAAGTTGTAAATGTAGGTAACTATTAATAAGATGCAGCTAGATGAACCTGCAGAGCAAGAACAACAGCAGAGTAGCAATGAGGCATGCATATATAAGTAAAAATGCACATCAAGTGATGTATTGAACTGATAGGAAAAAGTTAACTGCTGGTATTTTTTGTCAATACAATATATGAAATATAAAATAATAAATTTCAAGTTGTTAAAAGAAGCAAGAGCCTAAAAAGGAATGTGGTGGCAGAATCATCGGTATTAAGCTACACAGGAATCTGTTTTACTTTCACACCTGCAGTACTCACCAGTAAATAAGTAATATTTGCATCAGATAATAATCTGGTTCTAATCAAGTCGTTATCTTTACCAAGCAATAAAACCCTCCAGCCAGGTTGGAAAATATCAATAAGCCAAACAGGAAAAAAATCAAGTTCCACAATCACCCCTTGCCAAACAGGAAAAAATATATTATGCAAGGGAAAAATATCCAGGTGCTCTACGAACCATTAAAACAAAGGGTAAGAGCGAAGCAGTTGAATATTTTTCCGAGCAGCTGAACAAATGAAAGCATGACAGAGCTGGTGTATGTAGAAACTCTAGTAAGCATGAGAGAGCTGATCTCCACTACAAATCTGCAAATCCACCACTCCAATTCGTGGCAGGTTTATAGAGTACTGATGTGAACTGGAGTAGGGCACAATATTTGAGTTGATTACCTTGATAACGCTGCAATGAAGAGGCTGAGAGCGAGGTCGCCCTGGAGTCTACTGGGCGCAGCAGGCTTCCAAATCTGTAATCTGCAATTGTAAATGAAACTGATCAAAAATTTATCACCTCTCCTGCATGTACATCACTACATCAGTAAACATGCGTAATTAATCATGCAGTGGCACTGCTCAAGGGAAATTTATTCAGAACTAAAAGACCACCAAAGTACACAATAAGAAGTGGGCATTGCGAAGACCATGAGGATCACACATACACCAATGGACAATTACATTCAGCCCTTTCTGCAGCACAAGTACTAATAAAACTGAGGAATGGAGGATTTCTAATAAAATTGAGGAATGGAGGATCTATAGAACTGATTAATAAACGGTGAAAAATTATGTATAATAGCCACAGAAGTAAAGCGTTTTACAGGAAAGCTAGATTATAGGAGCAGTTGGCAGATTCAGAGGATCATAAGATAGAAAAGGAAAGCAAAAAACACAAGAAAATGAACCTTCTTGCATCTTCTAGTTGATCTGTCCTGTAACATGCACGAACTCATCGGATCTAAACATGGCACTGTACAAAAAGATCAAACAATCAGGGGCATAGGCAGGTCGTTGCCTTTAGAACACAAAGAGGCATAGAGAGATGCACCTGAGATCAAGCGGCGTTGCTCAGCCATGGGGAGAGAGTAGTAGAAAAGAGGCGGATGGATGGTGGCGGAGATGAAGAAGAGGCTGATGGCGGGCTGGCAAGCGTCCCCGGTGACGATTAAGAGGCGGAGAAAGCAGGCAGATGCGCTGCCGGCAATGCTGTGTTCTTCCTGTTGAACCACCACATGGAGACGGCAGTGAGAGAAGAAGGGGCTGAGAGGAGGGCGGAGCAACGGTGCTACATAGACTGCTGAGACCCGAACGGCGGAAGTGAAGAACGGTGGTGGTGGCGGAGCTCACCTGCCGCTGCCGTCTCTATCTTCCTCGGCCTCCCCGCTCCGATTCCAGTCGGCGTGTTCGCCATGGAGGTGCAGCAGCACGCCGCGAGCGGCCGCGCGAGCTCGGCCGCCATGGTCCACGGCCGAGAGAAACGACGATGTTGTTCAGGGGCAGAGGCGCTGGCGGACGCGCGGATGGCCGGGGCGGAGGAGCTCGTCCACGGTGGCGCTGTCGTGGAGGACATAGGGGCGGACGGAGCAGCGTCCCGGAACATGATCTGCGGTGAGGAGGGAGAGCAGGCGACAGCGGAGGCCTCCGTGCCTGTCGATCTGACCGGGGAGGGCCGTGGCGGCGGCATCGAGCGCGGCGGCCGGCGGCGAACTCGGCGCCGCGTGGGAGAGAGAAGGAAGAGAGGATTCTGCGCGTGGGGATTTTTAGCGGGGTCCCTGGATTTGTCCAAAATTACGGTTAGGTCCCTCTCTTCGGAAAAGTGGAGGTTCGCGGAGCAATTTGTGGTCTTGTGTGTCGTTTCTTGCAAAAATGCCGCGGCCACCGGGTGGAACCGGGTCGACCGGACGTCCACCGGGTGACGTGTCGTCCTCCCATTGGAAGAAAATCACGGGCACTGTAGACTGCTACAGTGAGAAGCGAGGGGGGTGACGTGGACGAATCGTGGACGTCTGATGGCGCCGATCGGACGGCCAGGAATATGGGGCGCTGGACGCTGCGGACAGGGGAGAATCTAGGTAGCCTTTATATATTGATCTATGTTTGTCTCTAAATAGTGAATAAGCGTGTGTTTACTCTGGTGGCGGTGCTGGACATTAAACCACTGATGTCAAAGTTATGTATTTGTCGCATAAATACAAATAAATTCACTTTAAACATAAACACACAAGCCTTGTTCACAGCAACATGTCAGAATCTCATGATTTTGTTTCACCACACATACAACCCGTAGCTCCACCAACGTCTTTTGCAGTGTCGTCACAAGTGACTACTCATGCGGGTAAAAATTTGTTAATAAGTTGACCACTTCGCCATGTTATCTTTGTTTTGAATACTTCTTTTCACCCCTCAAAACATTTTCTAAAATATTTGTCATTACACACTTTTAATGATTATGAAAAGAAACTCCCACGAAACCTGACCGACAACAGATGGGATGCTTGGCTACATATGTTGCAAAAACTTATAACCATTCACCTAACAAATGATGGCGATAAATTCGTTTGGAAGCTTACTTCTACAGGATTGTTTTCGGTTAAATCCATGTATGAAGACCTTTTAGATGGTCATACAGTTAATTTGCGTAAACAAATTTGGAAACTTAAGGTACCGTTAAAGATTAAGATATTTATGTGGTTCCTTTTTAACAATGTCATTTCAACAAAAGATAACCTTGCTAAGCGAAATTGGAATGAGTTTAAAAAATGTGTCTTCTGTGATTCCGAGGAATCGATTGATCATTTATTTTTTACATGCCCGTTTGCGCATCTTCTATGGACTATGGTGCAATATGCTTTCAATATCATCCCACCAGCTAATACTACGAATATGTTTGGAAACTGGCTAAATGGGGTAGAAAGAATTTTAAAGCACGAATCTGTGTGAGAACTTGTGCTCTTCTATGGTCTATCTGGAGATACAGGAATGACATTATTTTTAACAAAGGCGGCCATCCTAACTTCTTGCAGGTGATACGCATGGCTACCCATTGGATCCACGAGTGGGCTTTCCTGCTCCCAGAGGCGCAACATGCGCTTATCAACTCTGGAGGCACCCGGATGGAGGCGGTCATTTTGGATATCTACTCCGGGGTACCTGGCGGCTGTCTAGAAGAATCCAAGACATCTAAGAAGCTAGACACTGGAGAGGCTGCTTTTTACTTTATTTCTTTGTTCTCAGAACTGCCTTTATTTTGAGTACTTTGTACGTTTGGTTATGTAAACTCTGAAATACTTTTGACTTTGCAATAAAAGCTGGGTGCATCAATCGATGCAAAGGCTGGGGTTTCTCCCCTTTTCTAAAAAAACGTGGACATCAGGGGTGAGATGTCGCAAAAATGCATCTATTTAATAGTGTACTAGCTTTTTAATGTTTATAGTGTATTTATTTAATATTGTAAATGTTTTGAACGGAGATGTTATGCATCTAAGTTGAGAATTGCTTCATGCCCCCTTCCCTTGTTGTGTTTGTTCATCCAGACAGTCGCTTAGATATTTGTTTGTCACTGTTTTGGCCCAACTAAAAGAAAAAGTTAGAGCATCTCTGCCAGCAACTTCAAAAATGTGTCCGGCACCCCCAAAAAATGACCGCTATGTGGCGTTGGACAATTGTCCGACATAATGCGGAGATTGCCCCAACGACGCCTCCCCAGCAGACCGGACAAGTGTAGGATTATCCTATTTTTCATGAAATTTATTTTTGTTGCCGGTGGCACATGTGCACATATACCATTATGAAAGTGGATGGCTTGAGGATGGGATCCACAGAGTGGATCTTCGCTCGCCATGTAAACATTTAATTTATTATAGACCATAAAATAAATAACATACAAACATGTGGAGATTTGCTCAGATGCGCCAGACCAATTGGGTGCCGCTTGTGGCGTTTTTTGAATGTCTGAACCGCATTCATCTTAGGGAGAAGTTTTTGGAGAGATGCTCCTAAAGCAGGTAGTAGACTTTGGACATGTCAAACATTATGACAACCATCTAAGAGCATCTCCAGTGGCACCCTCCAAATTTGTATCTGACACCCCCAATTGAGACCCAATTTGGGGTTGCCGAACATATGTCCGGCACAATGGGGGTGCTGCCCAAAGAGACACACCCTAAACAAACACCCCAACCATTTTTATCATTTTTATCTAATAACTTGTAAACTTCATTGCAAAGTTCAATAAGAATCTAAATATAGAAAATATATAAATTCTTACAACAATTCAAATTCAAATTATTCAAGTTTTCGAAAAGGACACATGGAAATCTCAAACCGGCGCTCGCTGATAGGGTATGTTGTTTGCTTTGATCGCCCACAAGTGCGTCACGAGGTCATCGTGCAACTGCTTGTGCCTTGTTCCATCACGATTTTGCTGATGTGTGGCAAGGAATTTAGAAAACTGCGGCGACACGCCCGGCTGGGCTATAGGCCCCTGAAAATCAAACACCTCTTTGACAAATTGCCTCCTCGTATCACGCTCACTCTCGATGAGATCATGTTGTGCATGATAACGCAAGCATTAATGATCTCACACATTTGATCTAGCGACCATGAAAGACAAGGGTAGCGGCCGACGGCAAACTGGCCTGGAGCACACCAAATGCCCGCTCCACATCTTTGCGGGCAGCCTCTTGCCTCTTTGCAAAATGGCAATTTGCCTCGCCGATAGGATTACGGATAGTTTTCGCAAATGTTGACCAATTAGGATAGATGTCGTCGGCAAGGTAGTACCCTTGTCATAGTCATGGTCATTTATCATATAATTACAATGCGGAGTTAGGCCTTGACAAAGGTTGAGAAACACCGGGGAGCGTTGGAGCACATTGATGTCATTGTGAGCACCGGCCGTGCAAAAAAATGCATGCCAAATCCAAAGATCATAATATGCCACAGCCTCAAGTATGACACTGCACTTTCCATGATGTGCTGACTTGTACATGCCCTGCCAAGCGAATGGCAGTTCTTCCAATTCCAATGCATGCAATCGATGCTTCCAAGCATTCCCGTAAATCCTATTGCTTCGCCTTGTGCCAAGAGACCATCTCATTCTCCTCATCGTCGGCCGCAAGGGCGGCAGCCTCCCCCCATCATTTGGAAAAAAAGAACTCGTCGTCGCTATCCTTAGCGTATTGGACAAAATGAAGCAATAAAAACTAGGCCACAAATCAACAATCAATCAAATGAGCCTACTGACTAATGGTCGAACGCCTTGCGTGCAGGGCAAGAGGGAGTAAGAGGCCTAGCTACCCGGTTGAATTAGTTGCGCCGGTGCAAAACGAGGTCAGAGGCTGGCGGGGAGCGGCGGCAAGCAGTCATGTGTGGTCGCTGCAGCTTGACTACCACAGTGCTAATCAAGTAGGCGACGACAAGGGTGGCGGTGATGGTGCGATTCGCCGGCGAGAGGAAACATAAGGAGGGGGTGGGGGGCAAATGAACCAGGTCACGCCGGTCATGTGTGTATGACGGGCGAGCCACCCTTATCGGAAGGTATGTCCGGCTCATGTCCGGTACCTCCGAGAGGGTCTCCAAACTTGGGAGCCTAGAGTGTCGGACACAAATTGCCTCGGCCCAGACACTAGGGGTGTCGCTGTGGACGATTTTTGCATCCGGAACCCATTGGGTTTTTTGGGGGTCATTTGAAGGGTGCCGTCTAGAGTTGCTCTAAGCAAACTCGTATTCTCATCAGGAGCAAATGAACGACAGGGCTGACATTGGTCATCAGCCAAAAGTACCCTGAATGCCTGGAAATCGAATAGGGAAGTTCAGCTTCTACTCTGAATCAATTTGAACTCCCCTCTCGGCCCCTCCCCGTTTTGTGTCACGCGGTCCTATCACTACTGCTCTGTTTCTTGCTGCCACGATCTAGGAAGAAATGCAGCGGAGGCATTTGAATGTTGTATCTGTTGGATATTTTAGATGATCTAGGCTGCCCTCCTATGTCAAAATTTTTAGCTGCTACGGTAGGGCGGTGCTACAATAGAATGCTACAGTAAGCGGTGCTACAGTGCCACCTGCACTAATGTGTTGTCTTGATCGGAGACATCGAATTTTGATCCAACGGTGCTGGTTCCCCTAGTGCATAGTGCTAAACAAAATAAAAAGGGTGAGATGACCCTAGAAGAGAGAGGAAGGACGCAGAAGCTCTCTCTGCCCCTCTCTCTCTCACTCTCTAACTCTCTCACAAACAAAGCTACCGATCAAGCAAGCACTAGAAGCACTAGGAAGAACCAAAGCACAAATTGCTTCATCTCTAGGTGGTGTGAGCAACAAAAGAAGAGATGGCTGCGTCTTCAGATCAAGGTAATCTGCTAATCTTCTTCTCGTGTGGCTCAAACTTGAGCTAGTTGATCCCGCCAGTTACAACAATAGTATCAGAGCATACTAGCTCTCAAGCTTGAGCCCTAGCTCGTGATCTTGCTTGATCTATTAAGTTTTAAGTGCTAAAGATCAAGAACAGCAATTTATTGTTGCTGCCATCAAGTATGTCATGCTGTTTATTTAGATGTTCTTCCTGGTTAAGATCAAGTTATGCTTTAGCCCTGTCTCTGTTAAGTTTTTAGCCCTAAAAGTACTAAAGTGAACCTAGGGTTTTAAGTTTTAAGCTACTATCAAGGGGATTAAGGTAGTTTCTTATGAATTATAAAGTTTCCCCAATTTCCTGCAACCCAATTTCCTACAAAATTTTATTGTTCTGGTCCACAGACTAGTTCAATAAAGTTCTGTAGTCATGTGTTCATCAATCAACTTTGGCCAGAATGACAAACACAAACCACACTTTATTTAAATTAGAGACACATCATCGAAACAACTTTATTGAACATGCATGGCTTAAGGACAAAAACCTTATTGATGGGCACATAAACATGGCAATCCATGGTTTAATGAAGTACAACCATGAAAAGTCAACTTTAGGGATATTTAGCCCAAAACTTAAGTATATGTGAGATCAAAAGACTTAACTTAAATCCTCCACTTAATTTTTTTACATCATCATAATCCCTTTTCAGGGTGTATAGAGACATGATTTAATCAAGCGTGACTAATATTTTTCATTCTGGCCAAAGCTGATTGATAAGTATCTAATCACAATATTTTGCTGGTCTTGTCCATTTCTGGCCAAAGCTGATGTGGGCTAGATCGGTGAAAGAAGTTTAAGAGGCTATAAAGTGTCACATGTATTTGTTATTCTGGCCAAAGCTGATTAATAAATACTTGCTCGCAGAAGTTTATTGTTCTCGTCCATTTCTGGCCAAAGCTGATGTGGATCAGATCAAAAAAATAAGTTTATGATTTGGGAAAGATTTCATGCATAACGCTTATGGACATAATGCAATATGCCACAAATATTCAAGTACCTTCGGGGAATTAAGTCATCCCTAATTAAGTCATCTTCAATTAAGATGGAAATTTTGGTTGGAGATTTAATGATTATTTTGGGATAGGTTGTGGCACGTGAATTCATTCTGACCAAAGTTGATTGGATACATGTGTCATTCCCTAAAAATTAATGTTTACATGAGGAATTATGTTCTACATGATCACTATAAAATATTTGTGATCATGAATTTTATCCCTATTGCTAATCTTTTTCAATTCAGCCATAATGTTTTCGGCTGATTTAATGCTACTTATGAGAAATGAGTTAAGCTTATGTACATATTATTGTTCCATGAGGTCATAAGTAATGAAGTATATACAAAAAAATAAAAAATAATAATAATGAGCTCTCATTAAAGAAATTTTGATTATTAGAGTATTGATGAGAATCCAATGGATTTCTTGTCTATTAATGTTTATTGGGAGCAAAACCCAGTAAGAATCTGGGGAGTGTGCCAGTAAGGATCTAGGAAAATAATTTCCTAGTTCTTTCATAATAAAGTTTTCTGGCATTAATGGAGAAGTAATTTGAAGAAGCTTCTCAAAATTCTATAAGATTATGTTGATCATGAAAAAAAATCTCATGATTTAATTATGGAGCTTTTGAGTTCGCTTTATTATGTCATCTACAATAAAGCACAAAAGTGGACTATGATTAAGCTCAAAGGATTTTATATCCATAAGAAAGTGGGTAAACATTTTGAATAAAGATGCTATATGCATAATATTATTATGGCCTCATAAATAAAGAAGTTTTAAAGAGAAGTTTTAAAGATGGATGGGAGGCTAATGTTTTAAAGCTACTGGAAGATTTCCATTAGCCTAAATTAAGTTCTTCATCCTCCATTCCAATAATGTGATTCGTGCTACAAATTTTATTGACTTTCTACTAAAGGTGGAATATTTATTATGGAAGTTCGTCGAAATGTTAAGCTATGGCTCAGTCCACATTTCGAGGGGGAGCATTGAACTTCTCCAAGAATGAATTTCAACTTAGGAAGAAGAATTTTATCAGGTATGTTTAGATTCCACCAATAAGGTATTTAAGTTTGATATTAAGTTGGTTTTTTTTAAGCAAGCCTAAGTTTGAGCTAAGTACCATTAATAGTTAGGTTTATTAAAGATTCCATCTCCTAAGTTTGAGCTAAGTACCATTAATAGTCAGATTTATTAAAGATTCCATCTCCTAAGGGCATCATTATGACTAAGAATTATTAGATTGCTTTTCAATGCTAAGAGGTTGTGCCATGTTTCTTAAGTAAGATACAAGTTTTTGGTTCTGCTCTCTACAATAGTTCTCCTAAATCACTTCAGGAGGATAATAAAATTATGAAATTTAAGAGAGAGCAGTCAAATATATTGCATGGCAATTAAGAACTCCATCATGGATACCGTGAGTAGAGCCACCTACTAACTCCCAGATTGTCAAGGGACCATTTTTCCCCAATTGGTCTCTCTAAAGTTTAAGCAACGGGTCTTGACGAAAGACTTGTTGATATAATGATATGACTGGGAGTTTGTGAGAAAAGTGGCACATGATCACCGAATTTAAAATTTTGGAGATGGAAACCATCCTTTATGAAATAAAGAATTAATGATGATGATCAATTGTCCTTGAGACAATAAGCAACTTATAATGGTACAAAGTTCAATAATAATTTTTTGATTAATCAGTCTGATGTTAATTATGAGCAATAGGGATGTTGCATAAGACCTGGGAGTTTTCTCTCGGGGTTGATAAGTTCATCTTGGTGATGTTCTTTAAGTTATTAAGACTCACTAGGATTGGTCCATTAAAGGGGAGTATTTAAGTTAATTTCTAATGTTTATGTTTACTCCCTCAAGGGCAATAAATTTTTTCCCTATGTTGTCACTAATGCTTAAGTTATTATGTGCCCTAAAGATCTTGTGTCCGGGATATTTTGGCAGACATAAGTCCAGGTTTGGACCTCCCGGAAAATATTTAAAAAAAGCTTTGCCTAGTTGGCACAAGCACTAAAGTAATTGTGTGATAATATATCACATTAAGGGATTACATGCTCACATTCAAGAAAAATAATGACCACCAAGTTGTGGATTTTTTAAGGTTTTTGGCAAGGAGTGAAAATCCTCTTAAGTTCTATTCACAAATAATTTCACTCTTGCAGGGGGAGCCATATTGTGGAATGACTTCACCCAAGTTCTTAAAGGCATTGTTAAAGGTGCAAACTAAGTATGTGGCATGTTTCAATCCCTATGTTTTAAAAATATGAATTTGTGTCCCTGATCCATATCAATTCAAGAATAAGGAATTTTATTAAGAAATTTATCCCGGGACATATTATAAGAGTGCAGACTACTCGAGTAACATGTCAAAAGGTACCTGCCATACCTAAGACATTGTGAAAGAATGATTCCAGAGTCAAATATATATATATAAAAACATCCTTTTCTTTCTCCTCTCCACCGCTCTCGTTTTGAGAGTCGTTCCACTCCTTCCTTCCTCTGCGCCGGTGCGCTCCCCGTTCCTCTCCGGCGGCGAGGCCGTTCGGCGTGGATTCGGAAGTGTAACCTGGCTTGTATATAGTAGATGTAGGTTGCTGCTTGGGCTATATGCTCGTTCTTGGCTTTATGCCGTTGGTTTCGAGAGTAGGATGGTGGATCTCGGCGCCCAGATCCACCGCGCCGCGAGTTTCCTTGCTCTCGCTGCGCTCCGCTCGTGGCAGGTGGGGTCGTATGGGAGGCTGGTGAGCTCGTGCATCTCTCTAAATAAGGTGCGCGCCGGAGTTCTGGAGTGGAGTTGCCCTGACCAAGCTCGGCTCTGCAAGGTGCGGCTATCTCTCGCGGTGGTGCTTCCATGGAGGAAGCAGAAGGCGGCGGTGATGCAGGCCTTGGACTCCTTCAATAAGGCCAGTACTTTTTCCCTCTGCTATTGCAATCTAGTTTCGATTCTGTCTCCTCTACCTCGTGGCGGGACCGTGGAGTTTGAGGACGGATCTGGTACTCAAGCGCGGTGGCGGAGGGCTGGCAGCTGGTTCTTGGTGATGGATGAAGTTTTCTCTGCTCACTGTGGAAGTGGTGAGAGGAAGCAATTCGTCCAGTGCGATGTTGATATGCAGCTGCTTCGGAGTAGTGATACGAAATCCTGGAGAACAATCTCGGCGGTTTTCTGCAGCCTGCCAACTCTGATGGCTAACTGGTGGCCAAGCTCGCCGGAGATTTCCGGCATATTTTCAACCTCCAATCGGAGGCCCTCTACGAAGTTTGCTGTGGTGCTCATCGCCTCCTTTGCATCAAGTGGCGTTGTCCCCGTTGCTGAGGATGGCGACTGCGGCTGGAGCTCTGCTTGCTCTGTTAATGGCGGAGGACCCAATTGCATTCCCATTTTCATTTGTAGGGTCGTTTCTGTAAAAGCTAGGGACTTGGATGTAATTTCTATTTTTGTTAAGGTCCCTTTTGTAAAATGTATCCGCCGCTGATAATGGTATCCAGGCCCTTCTGGGCCACTCCTTGTTCAAAAAAAAAAGTCAAATATATTGTAGACCTTGATGAATTAAGTTTTTGATGTTCAGCAAATAAGTAAATATAAGGCGTAAGTGTTGAACACTTTATGTAAGTTTAAGTAATGGGTGTTTGGTATATAAAAGCATTCCATTAAGATATTAAGTGCTAAGCACCATTTTTAAGAGGCTTGCCTTCTAACGTTGCCGGCATTAAAATTATGTGGCAGCCTATTATTCTGGGACAAATTATGATTCTGGAAAAACAATTTTCTCTTCTTTTCAAAAGCGCGCGCATAATGATATGCACAAGAATATATGAAGAGAAACTGCATTCTTGGGACCATTATAGCACCATCTCCCCAAAAGGCTCATTTTGAGATCGAATGGGAACCATAGTCACTTGGTTCAGCAGTACTTAATTGACTGTTGTAATCTATTGTCTTGGTGTACCATTTTATCAAAAGATGAGTGTATAATGTTTATGATGTTTATGTAAAGAGAATTATGAAATAAAGCTAATGAATAATGTGAATAAAGTTTATGGAGCTCATAAGTTAAAGAAGTTCCATTTTGAGATAGGGTGGTATATTGTAGTAATTGGTTTTCTGTGGTACTAAACAATTGACCGCAGTAATCCTTTTATCTTGTATGCCATTTCATTGATAAGTGGGCTTATAAAGTTCAACCTTACGATCAAGGGGGAGAATGTTGGATATTTTAGATGATCTAGGCTGCCCTCCTATGTCAAAATTTTCGGCTGCTACAGTAGGACGGTGCTATAGTAGAATGCTACAGTAACGTTGCTACAGTAGCCACCTGCACTAATGTGTTGTCTTGATCGGAGACATCGAATTTTGATCCAACGGTGCTGGTTCCCCTAGTGCATAGTGCTAAACAAAATAAAAAGGGTGAGATGACCCTAGAAGAGAGAGCAAGGACGCAGAAGCTCTCTCTGCCCCTCTCTCTCTCACTCTCTAACTCTCACAAACAAAGCTACCGATCAAGCAAGCACTAGAAGCACTAGGAAAAACCAAAGCACAAATTGCTTCATCTCTAGGTGGTGTGAGCAACCAAAAAAGAGATGGCTGCGTCTTCAGATCAAGGTAATCTTCTCGTGTGGCTCAAACTTGAGCTAGTTGATCCCGCCAGTAACAACAGTATCTTCAAAACTCTCTCGACCTATACAATTCCTCCATCACCATCAGGCTCGGTTCTGATGTAGCCCGACATACGACCATCACCATGTCAAGTACTCCAACGCTCCACAAGTCACCATGGACATCAAAGGTGAACTCGTTCCTCTATGTGAACCTCGATATGACACCTTGGAATGGTATACTACTTGACCATCGTCACTTTGTATTGCTAGTCATGACGAGTACGACTCCACGGGAAGATGGCCAAGGAGCACAAGGAATGAGGCCCGACAAGACGGTGGCTTGGAAGAGGAGAAGGAAGAGGAGCCAGCAGCTCCAGGAGCGGTACTACCGCCGCACGCAGCGGTACTACCGCCAGGCGCCAGATGACCCAGGCTGAAGACGCGGAAGCTCCAGCAGCGGTACTACCGCCCGTGCCGAGCGGTACTACCGCCAAGCCCAGGAGCGGTACTACCGCTGCAGCTACCGCCACCTCTACCGCGCAACCGGGAATTCTCTCTGGATCCAACGGTATCTGTCCGGTACCGGCCACGTACTACCGCTGGAGAAGTGCAATTATATTCGAGAGAGAGCCACCGGTACTACCGCCAGATGCAGCGGTACTACCGCCACCCTACCAGGTCCGGTACTACCGCCAGCATCCAGCGGTACTACCGCTGCCTGCGTGCAGTGAACGGGCTGAAGCCCTTGTATCCCTTTCCCACCTACTCCTTCGGGTCAAACCTATATATAGGTACCTACCCCCTCCAGATCTGGATAGACTATGTTTTGAGATTAGAGTAGAGCTAGACTCCTTCTTCTCAAAGGTCTCCTTCCTCCCCTTGTGGGGATGGTTCCTCCCCTAGTGGAGAAGATCCCCTTGTGGATTCAAGACCTCTACTTGTAGTTTAACTACTTGCCAATCTCTCCACCTTCGTGTGGATTCTATTGGACCGGTTGGACCGACCGGTAAGGGAAACGGTCCTTGTATCTTGTGCGTGTTCTTGTGTTCTTGGCGTTCTTCCTCGTGTTCTTCGTGTTCTTGCGTGAGTTCGTCCCCTCGTTCGTCAATCCGTGAAGATCGGGCCACCCTAGAGGAACCTTTTCCTCATCATATGGTATCAGAGCATGGTTGCCACGGATTTGACATGTGTTTCCACCCCCAAATCCACCAAATTTTTCTTTGATTTTGAGAAATTCGAAAATTTCCACCAAAAATAGCCCCAAATTGCTTTTGGATCGATCTGTGAATCTTGTGTGTTTTGGCAGGTTTTGATCCATAGATCTATTGCTATACTTGTTGATCTACCTTCCCTTGCGTTCCCATAGCCTAATTCCATCATTTGGCCCTCCGATTTGCTGTTTTGAGCTCCGTTTTTCGCCCAAAATTGCGAAATTTCCGTCTCGGGTTCAGTTTCTGGAGCTAGCGGTACTACCTCTAGCCGCCAGCGGTACTACCGTTCCAGCGGTACTACCGCTACCAGCGGCGGTACTACCGCCAGCACCTGGAACAGTCACGAAAACAGCATTTCAGCACCATGGTTTTGGCCATATCTTTTGATTCCGGACTCCGTTTTTGGTGTTCTTCGGCCCGTTTCGAAGCTACGATCAAGGCCTTCGTCACCATTGCGGAAGATCCATCATCTACCACCACCAAAATCCGTGGGCAAGCACGAAACTTCTACAACAAAGGGTGAAGAACATCGACGAAAGGTATAACATCGCCAATCTTTACCCCTTGCCATTCCGTTGAAAGCCACACTATATCTTTGCGCTTACCATGTCCTATTGAGGCTATCTCTTGATGATTGCTTGGGCTTTGCACATTTGCACCGTGTAGTTTCCGAGCAAAAGCTGTGCGCTAGTTCATATATCATATATCTTGTGTTGGCATCAAAAAGAAGTAGGTGTGCAAAATAGAAAAGAATCAAAAGAGACAAGAAGCAAAAAGTGCCAAAACAAAAGAAAGAAAGAAAGAAAGAAAGAAAGAAAGAGAAGAAACACCACTTGCCATATCTAGTAGGAAAGCGCAAGCTCGATGAACATCTAGTAGGTGGTGCATTGTTGTGCAAATCTTGTAGCCCACCAAATAATTTGCAATCGAGCTAGTGGCTCTCCTTGTACTTGTGCAACACGAGCTTATAGTCTTCGCTAGGATCATATGGTTCTTTAGCTCACTTCTTGGTTGCATAAGTCTCATTTATCTCTCCGCGTGTGTGTTTCCTTGAACTACATTCCTATCTTTTGAGATTGACTTGTATTTGCTTTGTGATCATCGTGGTTCTCTACTTGCTTTGACAATATCTTGGTTTCCGGTTGGTTCAATTTGCTTTCCACCTACCATACCTTCCTACCAACTTTTAAGCCGTGTGTGTTTTGGAGTTTGCTTTGGATACTTGAACATAAGCATTTTACTTTGTGACCGTTTCCCTTGGTTGTCCACGACGTCCAATACTATCTACAAGGTGAGAGGTTGTGTTCTAGTTCCTTTCCACTCCACATATATACACTTGTCTTGTGAGTTGATATGTCTAGGGAGAGTGAATGCCACTATGGAGGCCAAGACGATGTTGAGTACATGATGAGCCACAACAACTATGATGCCTCATACATTGAGGACATGGGGGACTACTACTACGACTACACCGACAAGGACCCCCATGACATGATGGATCATCACCAAGACTTCCGCTACAACTACTCCGACTACGACTCCGACTATTCGAGCGTCCACGACAAGGAGCGGTACCATGACGTCGAGCAACCTTCATCACATTGTATCGACTCCAAGTACGTGCGCATCTACCACGACTCCGACTACACAAGCTTCAACGACAATGAGGCGCAAGTGTCTTCACATGCCTCATCACATGGTACCAACTTCGACTACGACAACATGGTGGAGTGCCACGACTACGACTACCACTCCGATGACATGGTGGAGAACGTCTACGACTACTACTCTTGTAGCATGTGCGGCGACTTCGACAACATGCAAGAGGAGAGGACCCCCATGACCACCATGTTCAAGAGCGGCACCACCAAGCGTCATGGCACAACCTACTTCTATGGTTCAAGCTCAAGACGGTGCTCCGACAAGAAGGCCACCATGAGTCCACCCTATGGAGCTCCATCTACTTCCAAGAGTGCCAAGCTTCGCCATTCTCCAACAACTTCAAGAAGGAGCCATGACAAGGCCATCGCCAAGAGCGACAAGCTTCGACATTCTCCTTCAACAACAAGCCGGCGCCACAAGAAAGATGCCAAGGTGGACCACAACATGTCCAAGCTCCAAGACGACATCGCTTCACTCGCCAAGCTTCGAAACATATCACCAAGTTTGAGTGGAAGCTCCAAGACAAGGTCGCCAAGGCAACAAGCACGCCGACGTCAACATGAAGAGAAACATCCAAATGACTTTCGGCGACACCCCTCCACTCAAGAGCGCCAACGTCGACGTGAGAAGAAGACGGCGACAAAGGCGCAACCTATGGTGTCCCTTTGTGCTAACACTACATCGGCGTCAACAAGACCTACAAGTTCCATGTTTGATGAGATCATGGCCGGCATCGACAACTTCTTCGAGAAATTCCAACGTCGACGCCGGAAGAAACATGGTCACAAACGTGAGGCCACTTCTCCTTTGGCGCCTTTCTCAAGCACTTCTCATGATATGGCTTCTACACCAAGTGCCACCACCACATTGGCCCCCATATGGCAAGATGAAGACCTCCTATGCGACAATTGCCAAGGCCAAGACCATGACCCACGAGAATGTCCCAATCTCTTGTGCCCACTATGCAATAGAAGAGGTCACATGATGTGGGAGTGCAAAGTTGGTGAACAAGACGGTGACCATGATGGTGAGAAGACGGTCGAGCATGGGATTTTCCCTTCGACCAAGGAGGCGAGCATTGATGATGCTATCACCTATGACCATGGGTCAAGTGATGATGATGCCGAGCATGGGATGTTCCCTTCGGCAATGGAGTCAAGTGATGAAGCGGAGCATGGGATTTTCCCTTCCGCAAAGGAGTCGAGTGACGATGCCCTCACTATGGCATTGACCTTTGGAGGCGATGAGGTCGAGAAGGTTGAGCATGGGAGTTGCCCTTCAACCTTGGAGGCGTATGGAGATGAGGAAACCGAGCCTACCCCTATGAGCTTGAGTTATGCGATGGTACCAATCCCATGTGAGAATGAGAGCCACTTAGCCCACTTGAGTGAGAGTGAGAGTGAGTTGAGTGCCTCCACCATATGTGAGTTTGAGTGCTTTCACTTTGAGGGAATGAGTGATACACCACTTGAGTTGAGAGAGGTAGTTGATAGGTCTTGTGAGGCCATTTCGATTTCTAACAACTTAACCTCTACCTCTAGTGTGTTTTCTCATTGTGTGCTAGGTTCCATGGATGATGAGACGCCACTCCTCAACTTGACGGTGCCTCAAATGGAGAAGATGTACATGGAGGATGATGATGATGCCACCCCATGTCTACTTCAAGTTGGACAAGTCGGCTACATGGAAGCCCCTACGACTTCAACACCTACTTCACATGAGCGGGAATACAAAGGTATGGGTGTTGATGTGACCATGATCCCGCTAGTGGACATGATGAACAATGATTGTTTGCATGCTATGGATGATTCGTTTGAGGTCACATATGATTCGTTCTTATTCCCTTGTGATACTTTGTTTGAAACCAATGTTGACCAAGAGGAATTACCTATTTGTGATGATTTTGCCATGAGCATGCCTTGTTATGAATGTTTCTATTTTTCTCCCATTGTGGCTTGCAACATGTTGAACAATTTGTCTTTCACATGTGTTGCTTGCAATAATGTTGAAATTCTTGATAATGAGATTGCCCCCATAGCTTTCTCACTTTTTGGAGATGTTTCGTTTTCTCTTATGGACCTTGTTCCATCCTTCACTTTGCATAGTGACCATTCACATACATCATATTTTCCAATTGATTTTGATATGTTTGGTGATGTGCAAATGAAGAGACACTTCCTGATGGATGATGTGTTCATATACCATGCACACAATTTGTTTCTTTGGCTTTTCGTGTGCATTGAGCCTCATGCTATAATGTCAACCTCAATTGAACATGAGTTGACAATAAGAGCTCTTGAGAGCATACATGTGAGTTGTGAAACAAATCCAACTCTAGAATCTTTCTCATGTTTTGCATCAAACAAGTTAAACAATTTCTCTTGGTTTTGGTTTGTTTGCAAACATGCTTGTGATGTTGGTTTCTCCGATGGCAAGACAAATTTCCCATCTTTTATGTGAATGATTTATGTGTTGCAACAAATATGATGAACAATTGTTCTTTCCAATGGCTTGTTTGCAACCATAATGAAATTTTGTGCATGTCTTGTCATGAGTATAATGGTTCCTACCAATTTGGTGTTGCAACAAATATGTTGCAAACTTGCTCTTTCATGTGCTTTGTTTGCCACCATGATGATATTTTGAAGAAATTGCATTGGATTGCTTGCACTTTGACCTTGCACTTGCACTTCCTTTTCATATTCTTGTGTTGTGCTAACGGTGCTATGACAAAAAATGGACATGTCATTGTTGATATGCTCCTCTTTCTTGCACACACATGGTTTGCTTGGTCTTTAGTGTTTGTAGGCATGGTGAATTCCAATTCTTCGACAACACATCTACCTCCTTTGCTTGGTGATGAAGAGCAAGAGTCGAGGACGACTCTTATTAAAGGGGGGGGGGGAGATGATGTAGCCCGACATACGACCATCACCATGTCAAGTACTCCAACGCTCCACAAGTCACCATGGACATCAAAGGTGAACTCCTTCCTCTATGTGAACCTCGATATGACACCTTGGAATGGTATACTACTTGACCATCGTCACTTTGTATTGCTAGTCATGACGAGTACGACTCCACGGGAAGATGGCCAAGGAGCACAAGGAATGAGGCCCAACAAGACGGTGGCTTGGAAGAGGAGAAGAAAGAGGAGCCAGCAGCTCCAGGAGCGGTACTACCGCCGCACGCAGCGGTACTACCGCCAGACGCCAGATGACCCAGCTGAAGACGCGGAAGCTCCAGCACGGTACTACCGCCCGTGCCGAGCGGTACTACCGCCAAGCCCAGGAGCGGTACTACCGCTGCAGCTACCGCCACCTCTACCGCGCAACCGGGAATGCTCTCTGGATCCAACGGTATCTGTCCGGTACCGGCCACGTACTACCGCTGGAGAAGTGCAATTATATTCGAGAGAGAGCCACCGGTACTACCGCCAGATGCAGCGGTACTACCGCCACCCTACAGGTCCGGTACTACCGCCAGCATCCAGCGGTACTACCGCTGCCTGCGTGCAGTGAGCGGGCTGAAGCCCTTGTATCCCTTTCCCACCTACTCCTTCGGGTCAAACCTATATATAGGCACCTACCCCCTCCAGATCTGGATAGACTATGTTTTGAGATTAGAGTAGAGCTAGACTCCTTCTTCTCAAAGGTCTCCTTCCTCCCCTTGTGGGGATGGTTCCTTCCCTAGTGGAGAAGATCCCCTTGTGGATTCAAGACCTCTACTTGTAGTTTGACTACTTGCCAATCTCTCCACCTTCGTGTGGATTCTATTGGACCGGTTGGACCGACCGGTAAGGGAAACGTCCTTGTATCTTGTGCGTGTTCTTGTGTTCTTGGCGTTCTTCCTCGTGTTCTTCGTGTTCTTGCGTGAGTTCGTCCCCTCGTTCGTCAATCCGTGAAGATCGGCCACCCTAGAGGAACCTTTTCCTCATCAGGTTCCCACGACAAGCAGCAGGTTAAAGAAAGAAGAGACGAGCATGGAGAAGAGCGAGGAGGCGGCGAGACCAAGGAGGATGTATGTCGGCTTGCTCAGCGATGGGGGCATCTCGAGCGAGCAGATAGGCCGAAGACTCTCTACCATCGCAGGCTCCTCCTCGTGACTTGTTTAGGTGGACCGCACCTATGCATCATATGATACGCATCGCATCCCTCCTAGTCCTCGCACGCACCAAATGAGGCGAGTTTATATGCATGGGCTCGTGAGTCTAGGATAACATTTGTTTTGTTTTCTTTCTGTTTGCAGCAAGCGCAGTGGACCCACTTGTCCAAGCATCTGGTTTGTTTGAACACATTATCGATATTGAAACGAGAATAGACGTAACATAGAGTGGTAACGTATATTTGTTACTATTACTACTTTACCTTACGATCTCTATAATGGTAAGTGGTAAAATAGAGACATTCATTCATTACTTTGTAGACTCATTTGCATTGGTAAGTATGATGCGATGATAACTATTGCATAATCTATTTACCTCTCTTCATTAATTGCACGCCATATTATTTTTTTCTCATGTAATATCTATATTACTCTCACTGTAGACAGTCTAAATGCATCTTCACATGTGCTCTCTAGTAAAAAAATACTAAGCGTCCGGCGAAAAAAACGGCCTCTAAGAATCAAGGCTTAACCATATTTGGGTATCCAAATGGGTTTAAAAAGAAAATGATTCCTACGTGGGAGAGCCACGTGGTATTTTTGATAGAGGAGGGTGCAACATCACCGAAATTGCAAGCATAAGGACTTGAACTCGGGTGGGTGGGAAGGCATCAACCCCTCCCCACCACTAGGCCATGCCTTAGTCTGCGTATCCAAATGGTTTTAGATAGAGGAGGGAGAAGATATGGGTAAACCTATTTGGCTAAAACTGGATTGGTGATGGGACCCACTTGTCGTGGGTCTTATTTTTCTTTCAATTTTCTCCTTTTAATTTCTCTCTCCTTCCCCACAGTTAACGTGGGATGAGCGTCGGGCGAGGTATTTTTTGCCCAATATGATCTCTGAGGGAAACTAATCTCATTTCTGGCCTCTTTCTAAAACTATTTTCAAATATGGCTCCTAAGGTCGGCTCCAGAGAGGATGGCGCCGACCTTGTACATGTTAGCTCCATCCTCTTTGGCGCCAACCCCCTGTTTTAAAAATTCTAAATCCTTAGAAAAATTATGTGACTTTCTAGATGGCGCATAACTTGTTAGTTCGGCTCCATCCTCTTTGGCGCCGACCTCAAGAGGCCAGATTTTAAAATAGTTTAAGAAGAGGTCATACATGTGTTTAGTTGCTCAAAATGGCCAGATTTGTCAAAAAAATACTCGGGCGAGCAGGATCGGGCGAGCGTCAGAAGTGGGCAACAACGGTCGTAGCTGGGGAGGCAACATCCTAATCGGCTAGGTCAAGCGCGGCGGCCGTGACCTCGGCTAGGCCGAGCGCGACGGCCGGCAGGCTACCAGTGCCAATCTCGACCAAATCGGCGGGGCGGATGGCTACATTGGCCAAGGGGGTGCTGGAGGGGAGCAGACGGCGGCGAGACACCCTCGGCGCGGAGTATTTCCCGCCACGGCGACGGGAGGGGTGCGACAACGGGAGCTCGAGCGGGAATTGCACGGGGCGCCCGGAGAGCAGAGAGCAGCAAATCGCCTTGAATTCCAGCTCGAACATGCTTATCAAAATATTTTGCAAAATAAATACAATGATGCCATTTATGGATGCCAAACCATATTTTTGCTACATATCTGTGGTCAAGGAAATGCATGAAAGAGCGTGCAAAGTTAAACACCCTTACGTTTTGCCAAATCCATATATTTCTTACAAATATTTTTTTTAAATGTAAAAAGTTGTAGTAACATTTTCTAAGCTGTGACCTTCTGTGAACATTGACGTGGCACTCAATTCTATAAGACCCAATATGTTACTATGACTCTGCAATTCTACATCACAAAGTCTACATTTTTCCTATGGAGACAGCTAAAAGGAGGAGGAGTGCTCAAATATCTTAGTGGACGCCTTCTAGCTTTCCGGGTGCGCGCGGTGATTGCGGGGTTACACCACCCAGGGCGATCTGCCGGCCGGAGACGATGGAATCTTTGGGTCTTCCGGTCTTCCAGTCAGGACCAGCATAGTATGCCGGAATCTCCGTTTTAGTAAGTCGCCGTGGCACTAGTAGCTCTGAGGATCGAAGATCATGCCGTATCTTACCTAACTGCTAACACTAGCAGATATCCACTAACGCGCTGACGGAGTTGCAGCCGTACGTGTACACATGTAATGCTCGACGACCAATGTTAGTGCACCAAAGCTTCGTGCAAAAAAATAAAAAATAAATAATAATAGTGCACCAAAGCTGCGAAATTTTCTGTAAAGCAGCTGATCGATTCTGTATAGGATATCATTATGGGGTTTAGACCGATCATCGCCGCTGTCGCGGCGGCGGCCACGCCCAACGTGTTCAAGACGGGGGCAGGCGGTGTGCTCCTATGACCTCCTAGGCGCAAGGGTGGGCCGTCGCCGGGGCAGCACATGTGGAAAGCGGAGGAGTGTCGCGGGGCCAGCGATCAGTGCCTTGGCGGTGGCGGTTGGCATCTTGTCGTCGACCTTCTCGAGGTAGAACGGTGGAGACGGCGTGGAGGCAGATCCCTCCGTTGCGGATTGGCTCCTTTGAGGCTACGGCAGGTGGATCCCAACGGATCTGGGTGGCAAAGTTCTTGTCGGGGCTGACAATGGCGACGTTCGCGGACATTGTTATTTTGTTGAAGGCGTCGTTGCTGCAATCTACCGCCCTCTGTCAAGATGCTCCGGGGGAAAACCCCAAATGTCGTGGTTTGTTGCACGACATTGCCATAGGAATGACTTGCGTGGTGTGAGGCCAAAAGGGGCGAGCGACAACGTCCGTAGACGGGACCAGATACGAGCACGGAGATACCGAAACTTACCCAGGTTTGAGGTCCTCGATGAGGTAAAACCCCTACTCCTGCAAGGAAGCACTGGGATCAGTACAGAGCATAAGGTTGCTCCTAGAGCTGTATTGGTGTTGCTTGTCTCTCTCTCTCTCTATGTGTGTTGTTCTTCTCGCGTGGGAGTAGAAAGCAAGAAAAGCCAACCCCCTTCTAGGGGCATCCACCCCACCTTATATAGGCCTTGTGGTCTTGGTACATAGCCTAGCCGTCTACTGCGCGCCTGGGCAGGAGCTGGTGAGTCCCGCCGACTGTTCATCTACAGTGTAATGTGAGAGGTGATGACGTCGTGTACAAAGCCGTGTTGTAGTACCATAACGCCATTGTGCATGACGGCACCAACGACGGTCAGCGGCATGGTCGTCTCCTCACGTCTTGTCGGCATGGTTTACGAGTACTAGACAATGTTCCTAGCGTCACACCTTGACTTGGCACTGTGCCCATACCGTCCTGTCGTGTGACCTGTGGCCTCCGAGCGGATCGGTCGACTCGGGCAGCCGGCAGGCCTTGGCGACCCTGCCCGTTCGGCCTGCTAGGGCCCATTGCTCGGTTAGTGGGGCCTCTCCCGAGTCCTGAGGCCACCCGGTGGTGATCCCACAGACACTAGATCTGGATCTCCTGTATCGAACGATGGTGACACTCAGATGTCGTTCTCACTCTTGAGGGCATTGAACAAGTTTTGCATGGAGGGGTCCAGTCGTGGTGCGTGTTGCTTCTATCGCGTTGGCGGTGAGTCTCGGCGGCATGGCGCAGCGTGGTCTCGTCGGTGGACGCGTGTTGATGGACGATCGCAGGGTGGTGGAGCCGTCTGATGCCGTGGCGGCGTTGATGGCAGGCCTGACAAGGTTAATGCTTTGGTCACTGTCCTGAAGATGAAGATGGGTTAGAGGAAGACGTAGATGACGACTTCTGTAGCATGTGCATCAGTGCCGCTGAGGGTTGTGCTGAACCGGTTGTGTTGGTGTGTTGTTAGGGCGCATGATCATGTTCTTGACCGCCCCATTCATTAATTTTGTAGGTGTAGCGAGCTGTCGCTAGGTTGTTGGATTCGTTTCGGGTTAATATTTGTATTACTCTTGTGAAGTTTTATTGAATAATCTAATAAAAATGGCTGTGTGTATCCTCTGAGTACAGAGGCTGAGGGGGTACACCCTTTATTAAAAAAACATAGACTCACATATATAATGTACACTCACCCCTACGCGCACACAATCCTACCCCTATGGCAACCTCTAAAATAGTAAGCCAGCCGAGAGTCTTAATTCTCAAAATTGACAAAGTGATCATAAATTTCTCGGTACCGATGGAAACGTCACATTCTGTTTTATGCGACACAAGTGTCAAAACTGGTGTTTGAATTTTGATAAATTATGAGTACAACCACCTTCCTAACTATTTAACCACATGTTCTTGGTTAGCGAAAAGATTTAAGGCCCCGTTCGGTTTGTAGGAATTGTGCAGGAATTTCAAAGGAACACAGTTCCTGCAGGATTTCTTTCCTTTGGCGTGTTCGGAACGAAGGAATGCTCTACAGTATTCCAGAGGATTTGTCCCTATGCAGTGTCGATTCCTCCGGAATATAAACATCCACTCCAATCGCATTTTTTGGCGGAAGACCGAGGTAAGGCGCTGGAGTGAACGTGATTGATTGACTGTTGCTCAGTGCATGCGAATAAAATAGTCTCAAGGTGTGGGCCCATTCGTGGGGTAAGTCAAGTTGTGGCCAAATAAAATATGTATGGGACTACGATTAGGTCGGAGCAACAGTACTCATTCCTGCATTTCTTCCCGTACCCATCGAACGCGCGTTTCTCTGTTTTCCTGTGGTTTTCCGGTTCCTTTGTTTTGCAGTTCTCTACCTTTCCTATTCCTACGTTTTCACATATTACTTTGTTTCACAATACTGCGTTCCGAACGGGGCCTAAGTTTAGGAGGAAGCTGGGTTTGTTTTCTCTTCTCTGGCCGAACGAAATGGATCCTTTAATAATGGTGACAAACGCAGCCCGACTCACGATTTTTTCTATGGAAATGCGGCTGGGCCGTGAGGTTTATCGCGCCAGCATTTTGGGCTTGGGTCCGTGACCGCGACGCTGAACTGAGAAAAGGAAAGCCGAAAGAGCTAGCGATATATCAATCGGACTGGAGAAGAGCTAGCTGTACGCAGAGAGGACACACGACACACATCCGGAAGTGACTGGCTGAGAAGGAGGAGGAGGACGAGCCGGAAGCTCTTTCACTACATTGTTTTTACGGCGTACGCGCTCTCCCCTCGTCTCATCTTCTCACCTGGCCAATTGGCAGCCACGGAGTCGCCGGCACCTGTGACATGGCCGTCCTTCCTTTCAGGCTGCCCAAGCCCGCCGCCACCGGCTTGAGCTTCTCGACCTCTGTGTGTCCTAGCAGGCAGCACAGAGTCGCCCACGGCGGTGGAAGGTTCCTGTTCTCTTCGCCTTCCTGCCGTGCGGCGGCGGCGGCAGGGGGACCGATCACCGTTACCGGTGACCCGCCCACCTTCGTATCCGCACCCGGCCGCCGCATTGTCGCCGGTACGTATACCATCCTTTTCTTTTGTTTTCGGTTCTGAAGAAATACACAGCTCTGTTTATCCGTTGAAGAGCCAAACAACGAGTCCTCCACTCGCATTCAGGGATCATAACACTTTCTTCTCACACGTCTGCTCTTAATGTTCTTGAATGACACGGGTGTTCTTGGTTATTTTGGTGGGTAATTGTGCTACAAAAGAAGAGCGAAGAGCAAACCAAAATTGGACTCTACTGCTAGAAATATGCGTCGCATTTAGAACTAGAATGTTATCATCTGAACAATGATGGTGGTTTGCTGATACTAGTATGTGAACATCAACATTGCATGTCATTGCATTGCAGTCGGCGATCTCCATGGTGATCTGTACCAAACGAGAGCTGCCCTGGTGATGGCCGGTGTCCTCAGCCCGGAATTTGAGGGTCACGTATGGACAGGAGGGCAGACGGTAAACCCTATCTTTTTCTTCTTCTCTACTTCCACCTACATGCTTAATGCACATTTGAAGTTTTCTTCCAATGCTTTTAAAGTTTCCATTTCCAGCTTCTTGTTAAGAGAATGCACGTAACATGTGGATCACACATTCATTGGCACATTCATTTTTTCCCTGTTCAATTTTTTTCTTTCAAAAAGGAGTCGATATGCACACAACCATTTTGTTGCAAGATTTTTCCGTGAAGTGCGATGACTTGCGCATCATTCACTCAAAATGTGTCAACCATGTATTTTGTATGGATGCCCACACCTTGAGTCGTACCAGTCGTGGACCTCATATATGCCCCCCTCCCCCATTGAAGCTCACACAACACGTTTCAGAATACTGTCTTGGTTACTGTTCAAAGGTGCAGGCTGTTCAAAACTAGAACATTTTACACAAACGTGTTATGTGTTCGTGTGCAGATTCTGGTTCAAGTTGGGGACATCCTTGACCGGGGCGAAGATGAAATCGCGATTCTATCCCTATTGAGTTCGCTTAATATGCAAGCGAAATCTCAAGGCGGTGCAGTGTTTCAGGTTTGATCATCACTTCTGATCATCTAAGTGCTCTACAACTTTGTAATATTTAAATAAATGTTAGGTTAATGGAAATCATGAAACCATGAATGTGGAAGGCGATTTCCGGTACGTCGACCCAGGATCTTTCGATGAGTGTATACGCTTCCTGGAATACTTGGAGGAATTTGATGGCAACTGGGATGATGCTTTCCTCAACTGGGTTGATGTTTCTCAAAGGTGGAAGGAAGAGTATCGGGCATCGCCCAATGCTGACTGGATTCCTTTGAACTTTGTCAAGGTAACAGAACATTGGCTGTACACTCGATGATTTTTTTTCACTGATTAAAAAAACAAAAAACAATGAATACGTACTGAACCTGTTCAATTAACTACTGTTGGATATACAGTCCGTCTATTTTCAGTTTAATAAGTTGGTAAGTCAATCCCAAACCCACAGCAAAATGAACATAGAATAAATAAACGCCAGCATTTATTTCGATGAATAGGATGAAAGGATGGATAACGATGTGTTTTCCTTCCACTTCTGATATGTTTCCCTCCAAATGCTGAGACAGAAACAGAAAGGATTTGCTGCAAGAGCATCACTTTTTAAGAAAGGTGGCTCATTAGCTTGCGAATTGGCACGACATCCTGTTGTACTTAATGTTAATGACTGGATATTTTGTCATGGTGGCCTTCTTCCTCATCATGGTGAGCCCCCTCACCCGTGCGTGATTTGTAACAATTATGCTTCTGATATTAAAAAATCACCTAGTATGTTCTAATTCATAACACAGATTTCTGCAAGTGATCCATGTTATCTAAGTTCATTTCCACTCAATTCATAGTTGAATACGGGATCGAACGCATCAACACTGAAGTATCGAATTGGATGCAAGGTTCAAGTGAAGACATTGATGATTCGGATCTCCCTTTCATAGCTACCAGAGGCTATGACAGTGTAGTATGGACTCGTTTGTACTCTCAAGATTCAGTTGAGAGAACACGCCGGTCTTGGAATGTGAGAATATACGATCCACTAAACTTATGATTTCCCTTTTCACCATGGATATTTTTCCAATTGCAAACCCTTACAGCATACTGAACAGAATTATAATACAAATATTCTTGTTGGTTTAGCTATCTTCTGTTATTGCTGAACAAACACTGAAATCTGTTGGAGGGAAAGGGATGGTTGTAGGACACACACCCCAGACTCGTGGAGTGAATTGGTATCCATCGTTGTCAATTGAGTAATGACAAGATATCGAATATTTTTCTCCGATAAACTATAGATGACAGTCTCATTGTTCCCAGCAAATGCGATGGTAAAGTTTGGTGTGTTGATGTGGGCATGTCTTATGGTGTACTGCATTCGAGACCAGAGGTAAAATATCTTCCTTTTGGCCCGGAATTTGTGTTGTCCTGGGTATTGTGTTCATCTACAAAGTATTCTCTACATTCCTAGTCTGGTTAAATGTTATTAGATCTGCCGTGTCAAATATGTACTATTTGCAGTAACCTTATGATATCTTCTCTTGTTTTAAAGAAGAAATGTCTTGGTTTTATTGAAATATCAAGCCTGCTCGACTCGTAAATTCAACCCTATATTGATGCAGATTCTTATCTCTAATTATAGGGATGTTGTGCAAAAAACTTTTGTGGTGTTTGATACTCAACTCTTATGACTAGGTCCTAGAAATAGTCAATGACAGACCAAGAGTTCTGAAGGAACAGAGGGACTCATACGATGAGATGGAAGTGTTGGACTACTTATGAAATATTAAAGTTCTGTAAGCCCTGCTAAATTTATCTCATCCTCTTCTTGGTCTCTACAAAATAGTTATAGAACATTACAACGATTTTACAATTTTGATTCCTATTTATTGCTTGCCATTAGAAAATACATGAATGAGATAAGTATGCTATTGCAGGTATATAATAGCAGAAAGAAAAATCATAGAAAGCTACTATACAAGACATTCTTGGGTTGACAGCTGGAAAACTAAATGGTGAAGGACGGATATACATCTAAAGATACCTACCGGCGTCGCATAGTGGTTAGTACACTTTTCATTCAGAGAACGGCATTGCTCTCTACACTTGTGAGATTGTATCATGTGGCTTCGTAAACCTGAAGTTACTTTCTTTGTCCATGTTTGCATAGTAACTGCTTATTAGTTGTAAATTCTTAACAAACCGAAATTTCTGATGTGGTGTTGTTAGTGAGGTTAGCACTTAGCACAATGTCTAGCTATATCATCAAGTTGGCTAGAGATGAGGAAGATCTCAAATGCATACACATTTTGAGCATGCACAAATGAGAATTCCGTTAGTATTTAAGTAATTCGCAAAAAGAATTCCTAAATGAGAAATTTTGATGGACATATCTTAAAATGTGAGTAGAGAATAGACTTGTGTTATTTAAAATGTGATCTACTCATCACTCAAGAAGACATCAACATTTTTAAGAAGGCAGTCTCAAATGTTTCAAAAGTGACATGCCCTCTAACTTTCCTACCGAACATATATCCTTTTATATCATAGAATAAGGAACTCGTATTATGTTATAAAAATTATGTACAAAGTCTACGAAACCGGAGAACATTTGGCACTTAAAGTAAACTTACCACTCTGGTAGAAGATGTAGTGGTGTACAAAACTCTCATGCAGATTAACACATGCAGAAAAGCGTTGGCTGTTGCAGAGTTCTTGCACACGGGAAAGGGGATGGTGAGACGCTTATATCGGATAAAACTGGACTCCAAGTTTGACGATGATTATGAGCTAATTTGCATATGCTTCTCCATTCTTTTGAAGAAGGCTATATGAATTATGCATGAATACACAAAGTAGAATAGACCGGAATAGCATGTACTTCCTCCGTCCAAAAATAACTGTCTTAGATTTGTCAAAAAATGAATGTTTCTAGACATGAAACATGTATAGATACATCCACTTCTGTACAAATTTGAGACACTTATTTTGTGACGGAGGGAGTATATCCTTTGGCCCATCATGTAACATTGTATAACAAAACACAGTTGGTTCTATTCTCTTTAATGTAGAAAGCACAATTACAATTCTTTTCTAGTCACGGCCTTGATGCCTGTGACCTTGCACTATATGTATAGTGTGACATCAAAGGACATCAAAGTACATACAAAAGTGATAGTCCCTCTGATCCATATTAATTTAGATACATCCGTGATTTAGTGATAATTAATATGTATCGGTGGATTAATGCAAAAAATCCTTTCTATAGGTTGTGTCTCCGACTCTCCGTGCATGACTGTTTTGGTTCGTCTATGTTTCTAATCCAGCGGTCAACAGACGCAATACTACACCATATTTATATACTTGGACGTCACCATAGGATAAATTCCCGTCCCTCCCCTCGACACCGGCAGGGTGCATAGGCAGATCTTTGGCACCGGCGGCCTCGCGACCACGGATCTCCAACACTTGCTCTTCCTCTTCGGCACTAACTCGTCGTCTTCATATGAGGCACTGGCCTCATCTCCGCCACGGGCTCACCCACTTCGTCTCTAGCACGGGCTCCTCTCCCATGGCGTAGATAGAGCATCTTCACCGACGGCCCGTAAAAATGGTCTAGCACCACCCAAAGCGGACACCATTTGGATGGTGCCGGTCACCTGTCCGGTCAATTCGTGTCGCCTCCCCCACCGGCAGCCCCCAAATCAAAACGAGGCATTTGACAAAACATAAGACAAATTTTAATAAAATTTGGGCATATTTTACACAAATTCGATTTTTTTTTGCCTAATTAGCCGCCCTAACGACCCTAGCCGCCATCTAATCATCATCGGAGAGGCAAATGACGCCGGGGTCTTCGGGTGGCTGCTGCTGCGACAGCCCCGTTTCCTCCTTCACGCCGACCGCCGGCCGCCGTGGCACCGCGGGCTGCTGTTCCAGCAACGACGCGAGCATCGCAAGGTAGTAGCCCGGTCTGTCGTCGGGGTCGAGCGGGTGACGTGGAGGTGGCACGGGGTCACTAGTGGAGAGCAGCAGCGTCGCGGTAAACCCCGACGTGTCTCCATCTCCGACGGCGTCCCGGAGAGGGGATGGAACCCGCCAGCCTTGGGGCAGATCCTCCTCGGGCTCGGGCTGGGGCTCCTCCTTCACGGCGGCGACGGTGTGGCGCCGCTTGACGCCGGGCTCTTCCTTCACGGCGGCGAGCTTGCTCGGCCGCTTGACGCCAGGCTCTAGCTTGACGCCACACTCCAGTTTGACGCCCGACTCCTCCTTGGCGGCACGCGGTGCAGCCCACGGTGCGGTCTGCCGTGGCGGCACGGGGGGACGGCGGCTCCGGCGTCGCGCTGGTGCGCCCACTCGAGCATGTCTTCCAGGGTCAGGCCGCGCCACCACTCCTTGAGGCGCTCCGTGTCGTCCCACTGGTCGAGGGCGGCTTCCCTCTCCTGGCGGAAGCGGTGGAACCACGCCGCGTAGTTGGTGGCGGTGTTGTCGGGGTGGCGCCGCTGCTCTGCTGTCATCCTGTCCCGCCTCCCGAGGATGCGGAGGTTGAACTCCCGACCTTGGGGCAGCAGCGGAACGGCACAGCCGGCCGGGCTCAGCCGCCACTTCTTCGGCAGGCGGTAGTCGACCGACACGTACAAGTCGTACCGCTCGAAAAGCCATGCCTCGTCGGTGACGAGGTTGTGGCAGCGGTAGACCTCGTCGCCGGCATTTGATCCCGCGGCCTCGTCGTTGTTCGCCATCTGCAGTGGAGGGGGAGAGAGGTAGCCGGAGCAAGTGCGGGGAGAGGAGAGGAATACTGGCCGGTGCAGAATCAGGGCGCTATAAAAGGGGCCAAGTGGGCAGGAGAAGCGGCTGAGGCACCGCTGACATAAATGCCGGTGACTCGTAGGGAGGCCGCACGGAGGCGTGTGGGAAAGCTGCAGGCGTCTGGGAAACCGGTGAACCATTACTCTGCTTGACCGGCCGCTCTGCCTCCCTCATGTCACTAGCAGGCGGGCTCCACCTGTCGGAGCGGCTGACCGGCCACTGTCCGACATCCCCGAGAGGGCCTCCAAAGTTGTGGGTCTGGTTGGGGGTGCCGAACAATTTTGGGTCGGGCCGGACCGATAGGGGTGTTGGTGAGACGAAATTTGGTGTCTGACACCCCAATGGACCTTTTATGGTGCTTTGGGGGCTGTCGGTGGAGATGCTCTAAGCACCCCTGACCTGCTGACCACCCCTTACCCCACCATTACGTCGTTATTCAACATCAATTTTATTAGGGCGTATAGATGAAGATTTTATACACGATCCAACACTAGTAGCTCTAGTAAATGTGATTCAGGCATGGTTTCGTGGTCCACAGAGTAATTAATTAAAATTATTTGTACATTAACTTTTTTCGTAAGGTTGTAATTTTGTTGGCTGGTGCACATGCCTGATGAACTGATCGTAAGTAACTTAATGCAGTGAAACTAAGAGCAACTCCGCCGGCGCCCCGGGGCTACAAGGGCGATGAATAAACGACGGCTAGTCACGACCAATAGCGATAGCTTTGCCGAATGGATTCAATACCACATCCGGCACTCCCACCGCACCTCCGGTCTACACTCTATTGTGAGCGGCGCGGGAGTACAGACAGACGGGCAACCGCCTCCATGTCGGATCATGACCGACAGGCCGCCCCTATCAGCCACTCAAAGGCAATCAAATGGAATTAATGCGAGCAATGGGCGCCGGCTAGCTTAACTAAAAATGCAATGTCATTCCCTTTGTGGACGTAGACGCGTCGCGCTTTGCCTCTCCGATGCGTGTCGCCTGCACAATGACACATGAACCATCGTTGGCGTAATTTTCGCCTCCCATATTCCCGCGTGGCCATTCCGTGATTCACCTCCCCTCGTTGGTTTTATAAAGCAAGACGCGCACTGGCCCTCCAACCACACACCGAACATCCTCTCCCGCCCGCATCCTCTCACACCGATGCAAATGTTGAACAATGACGAAGGTGGATGTAGCGGCAACAACTACAAGCGTTGCCTCATGAAGGAGGAGGCAGCGGTGGTGGCCAAGAACTGCGTCCTCGTGCCGCCAGGTACGCCGCTCCTGTGCAGCCTTGCCATCCTGCATTTCCCCATAAGGGAGAGGGATTTGCGCGCCCTCGTCCGAGATCGCAGCCTGCTTCTCACGCCGGAGGAGTTGGCGAACTTGGACTTCGTTTCCATGAGCAAAGAAAGTTGCCCCCATACAAGATCGAGAGTGATCGCAATGAGGGCTCTCTGACCAAGAGGTGGCAACACATTTCGGCCGAGTGTAGCAAGTTCCAAGCGGCCTACGAACATGTAAAGAACCGGCCGGTGAGCGGCTTTGGAGTTGAGGACAAGATCCTTCAAGCAATGGAGTATCACAAGAAGGTCTTCAAGTGCAAGTTCACATTGCCCCATTGTTGGGACATGATCAAGGGTTGCCCAAAATGGGTCGAGCTCTACAACTCTATGAAGAAAGGGGGCGGCGATGGATCGAAGAAAAGAGCCAACGGTGAAGACGATGATGATGTGAATCCCGGCCAAAGCTCATGGGGGGGGGGGCTGTGCGGCCGAGAGGACACAAGTCCACCGCGCAAGACGCGAAGCGTGAGGCGGCGGCAGCACAATTGGAGGAGACGTTGAAGTCATTGATCGCCGGCAAGGAAGAGTCCACCTGGTGGGGGAATAATAACCCGGTAGGCCCATGAAGAGGGAAGCATGACCCGCCAGGCAGAAGGCCCGGCCAGGACAGCTAACCATCAGCATGGGCCGGGTTACGTCGATGGGCCAGCATGCTTGTCGGTGACCCGGCTGGAAGAGGAAAGCTTCTGGAAGACCCAAAGGCGGTGCTGGACTTGGAGGACACGAAGGCTAGAAGACCTAGAGTAGGACTCCGAGTCTGGGTACGACTCGGGCTTACCTTGTAAAGAACCAGGAGACCCGGCCGTCTATATAAGCGGGCTCCTAGGTCAGAGTTAGGAGAGGCCTTTACGAGACAAGTTACTAGGATAGAACCAGAGAGATCATCGCTATCAAGCGCCCCCTGTAACCTAGATCGAGATCCGGCTCTGTTGTCGTAGCCGGGTTATCGAGATCGAGATCAATAATAGCATAGCAGGAAGTAGGTCTTTATCTCCAATGGAGAGGCCGAACCTGGGTAAATCCTTTGTCCTCGCAGAGCTAAACAAACTCCCAGACACTAGTTTCGCCTGGCCCAACAACTCAAGTTACCCCATGGTAACATCTGCCGTGTTAACCCCACGAGTTGGCGCCCACCGTGGGGCCTGCGTCCAAAGGTGTCATCATCATGGGAGAAGCTATGCAAGGAATCAAGAACTTCGTTTTCGGCGAGGTTACCATCAACTCGCACGGAGAACCCATCGTCGACGATTCTGGCTGGGGGCCGGAATCGGATCTGCTAGAATCAGGTGATATTATTCCAATTGGCAAGATTAATGTTTTCGTTGGTATGGTACATGCAATTAGATCTGCTAGTGATGAGGATTGTGAATCTGTGTCAGGAGCCGCCACGCTCGTTCAATCTGACGGGGAGGAATCAGTAGGCACGGCAGAGGCCGGGTCACCATTGGTCACGCACGAGGAACGGTCGGGAAAGCCGGCATGGATCCCGGGTGATGCAGTGGAACGTGAGGAGGATGCTGAATCAATTTTGCCCTTGTTTGAGACCCGGTACGGATACGAGGCTGAAGAGGAAGACGAGGAGGAGCTGGAGTCCTTCCCAAGCACAATCAGGAGGGTGGCTGTTTACACAGCTCCCTCGATCAATGCAGGAGCGTCACCATCAACCGTGTTCCACCAGTCCCAAACCCAGATCAACAGCAGCAACAACAGCAGCAACAACTACCACCTGTCCTGGAGCAGGCAGATCAGAGGATGGATGGGGACCCGGCTTCGGTGACAAGTGAGAGTGATGACACGGCTCGTTACAGAAACAGCTTTGGCTTCCTCAATAACCGGGTTCAGGTCGAAGAAAGAGATAACACGGCTAGTGCTCCCGCTTTGTTCAACAATGGTCTGGTCCTGGACCCAACAGCGCTTACGAGATCGGTTACCCCAGAGAACGCAGCAGTGCGAGCTACGGAGTTAGACACAGCACGTCGGGCTTTGGAACAAATGCGTAGAGACACAATAGCAGAAAAGCAGCATATAGCAGCCAAGCAAAGCAAATTGAAGAGCAGGAGAATCGCCTCAATGAGATGACTCGGGTTCACAGGAGAAGGCACGAAAGCCGGTTAGCCGGTGAGAATACCATAAACCCGGCAGTGTTATTTAGGACTCCAGTGGATCAAACCATTGGTGTAACTCAAGCAGCTCCAATTATCAGAACAAGTGTAGAACCAAACAGAGGGACTGCAGGAGCCGGTGCAGCAGTGGTTGGGACACCGGGTTTGCTCGCCGGGGAGCCGGGGGAAATCCGGGTCTGCCACCGCGAGCGCCGAGGTTCCACACGCCGGCGGGTCATTATTCCAATCCAGCGGATAACGTGTACGCCGCAACTTTAGCGCTCGACCGTATTCCCCTTGGAGACTCGCCAGCAGAGATTGAAGCCCGGCGTGCCATAGATATGTTACGTACCGCTGTGGTTCAGCAAGTTCAGTACTCAAAGGACAAAAGTGCACTTCATTCAACAACGTATCGTAGTAAGCGTACCAAGAGCCGCCACGGCGAAACCCCGCCGCAAGCCGGGTTAGCCGCGGTGCCGCAGCAGCAGAACCAGAACAACCAGCAACCTCAGCCCGCCCCAGCAGTATCAGTGGCCCAGCAAATAGTTAATGGATCGCGAGCAAGAAGAGCGGCCAGCGCGAACCCGGCGGACCCGTCGCAGCGGTACCGCAAGGAGGACCCGGCGTCGCAGCAGCAGTATCTGTAGGCTCACCAGGTAACAATAATTTTTTAGCAAGTTCTTCTAACCTAGCCGGGCCAAAGTGTCTTTCAGATGCCATTAGAGCGGAGCCTTTCCCGAGAAGTTCAAGGAACCCAACAAGATATCCAATTACGAGCCTAGCGTGGACCCGGCAGTTTGGTTGAGCAGTTATGAGATGGCTATGTGTATTCGCAATGCCACGGAGAACGTTTGTGCAAAGTACATGTATTTGATGATGAGTGATGGAGCAGCAAAGTTGTGGTTCAAGAACTTACCAGAAAAATCAATCAATTCCTGGGACGAGCTAAAAGCAATCTTCATCAAGCACTTTCAAGGTACCTGCAAGCGTTTGTTTTCTATTGAAGACCTTGATCGTTGCGTGCAGAGGAAGGCGAGTCAGCGCGGCATTGGATGAGACGGGTCACGGAGATCCTTCATTCTTCGTCTGGTATTGAGCCCAAGGATGCGATTTCATCATGGAAAAACGTGCAAGTTTGTTCCCCTGGTTCAGAAGCTTGGCCGTATGAAGGAGGGTCACCGGGTCAAGCCAGTCACCATGGCTGAGTTGATGGATGCTTGCAACAGACACGCAGCCACGGACAAGACCCAGGATGATAATGAAGAAGAGAAAGGGAAAGGTCCAGCAAATAATGGAGGAAAGAGTAACAATGGCAACGGAGGCAATAACAACAACAACCAGAATCAACACAAGCGTGGGCACAATGAGGGAAGCTCAGAGCTGGTGGCAAACACCAATGCCGGGTTTCAGAGGCAAAGGATGGAAGGAAATTTTCAGGACAATAGAGGGTATCAAGGAAATAATGGGAATACAGTGGTGGAAATAACTATCAAATGTCACGCCCAAGCCCAACCAGTCTTGAGGAGGCTTTTAGGATGCCGTGTCCTCGCCATAGCAGGAACGGTAGACCCGCCAATCACTCGTTGGCTCAGTGCGTGGACTTGAACAGATGGAAAAACAATGAGATACAAAGGGCACTGCAAGGGGCAGGCAGAGGTGGAGGACCCGGCCCGGGTGGTAACCCGGCACAGGTCTTTTGACTGGAGCTAATGCTGTACCCACCAACAATGCAGGACCGGGTCAGAATACAGGAAATCAAGGCGGGTTCTCACAGCAGCCAAAGCAACTTGGCCAGTACCACATATATACCAGTGGTGCGACCAAGAGGGAGCGAAAGGTAGTTAAAAGGGCGGTTAATGCAGTTGCTGCAGGAGTTCCAAGATATTTGAGGTGGTCAGAGCACACGATCACGTGGAGTAGAGCGATCACCCGGATGTTGTTGAGCACCCGGGTCTGCTAGCTTTAGTTGTGGCTCCCCAAGTGGATGGCTTTGAGTTGAAGAAAGTTTGATGGATGGTGGAAGTAGTATCAACATCTTGTATTGGGAGACGTTTTTGCGTATGGGTCTCAAAGTATCACAGTTACAGAAGACGTCGACAGTTTTTCATGGCATAGTTCCGGGGAAATCAGCCACACCAGAGGGAAAAATTTCGTTAGAAGTTGCTTTTGGCGAGTCCATTGACAACTTTAGATCGGAGTGGCTCACGTTTGAAGTGGTGAAGTTCCAGAGCCCGTATCATGCGTTATTTGGAAGGCCGGCTTATGCCAAGTTCATGGCAAGGCCGTGTTATGTGTACCTACAGTTGAAAATACCGGGTCCTAAGGGGATCATCACAGTTCATGGCAACAAAGAGATAGCAGCGCAGTGCGATGAAGGAGATGCGGCCTTGGCAGAGCAAGTTTGTGCGAAAGAGGAGTTGAAAGCTTACAGGTCAATCTTGACCCGGCAGATAACACAGCACTAAAGAAGCCAACAACAGAAGATGACAGGGCAAAGTTCAAGGCCGCCCAAGATACAAAGATGGTGGATTTTGTGCCTGGAGATTCCTCCAAGCAGTTCGCCATAGGGTCCAATCTTACTGATAAATAGGAAAGCGCGCTCATCGAGTTCATCCGTGAGAATCGGGATGTTTTTGCATGGACACCTAGTGACATGCCTGGCATTCCGACTGAACTCGCTGAGCACCGCTTACATGTTGATCCCAAGGCAAGGCCGGTAAAACAAGGTTGAGGAAAATGAATGCAGAAAGAAGAAAGGCAATAGGAGAGGAGATAGCCCGGCTCCTAGCAGCTGGCTTTATTATGGAAGTTTTTCACCCGGAGTGGTTGGCTAACCCGGTTTAGTTCTGAAGAAGAATAACGAGTGGAGGATGTGCATAGATTTTACAAGTTTGAATAAGCATTGTCCCAAGGACCCGTTTGCACTGCCGCGCATTGATCAAATCATTGACGCAGTTGCGGGCAGCGAGCTCTTGTGTTTTTTGGATGCGTATTCAGGGTATCATCAGATCAAGCTTAATAGACAGGATTGGGAAAAGACAGCGTTCATAACCCCGTTTGGTGCTTTTTGTTACAAGACCATGACGTTTGGGTTGAAAAACGCAGGTGCAACGTATCAAAGGTGTATTCAGAAGTGTTTTCATGATCAGATTGGGCGCAATGTGCATGCTTATGTGGATGATGTGGTGATCAAACAGAGAAAGCCGGGTCATTCATTAATGACCTAAGAGAGACGTTTGTGAATTTGCGCAAGTACAAGATGAAGCTCAATCCTACAAAGTGTGTATTTGGTGTTCCAGCTGGGAAGCTCCTGGGTTTCATCGTATCAGAGAGAGGAATTGAGGCAAACCCGGAAAAGATCAAGGCTATTCAAAGTTTGAAGAAACCTGAGAATTAGCAGATGTTCAGAAGTTGACGGGGTGCGTAGCTGCGCTAAGCCGGTTTATATCCCGGCTTGGAGAGAAGGCCATCCCTTTGTACAAATTGCTGAAGAAAACGGACAACTTCGTGTGGAATCAAGAGGCAGATGAGGCATTTGAAGCTCTCAAGAAGCAGCTGTCAGAGGCGCCAATACTTGCGGCGCCGGGTCCCAAAGAGCCCATGTTATATACATCGCCGCCGGGCCTCAGGCTGTTAGCGCTGTGGTGGTGGTCGAGCGTAAGGAGGCAGGGAAAGAAAACCCGGTCAGAGGCCGGTCTATTACGTCAGTGAGGTGTTATCAGAGGCAAAGCAGCGCTATCCACATTGGCAGAAATTGGTGTTTGGTGTTTTCATGGCGAGTAGAAAGTTGAAGCCGTATTTTCAGGAGCATCCAATCACAGTGGTTAGTTCAATACCATTGGCAGATATTATCAGAAATTCAGAAGCTACAGGAAGAGTTGCCAAGTGGGCAATAGAGATGGGGCCGTATCATATCAACTATGAGCCTCGTACAGCCATCAAGTCTCAAGCGTTGGCTGATTTTCTTAATGATTGGACACAGTTAAGTGCACCACCCCTTACACCAAGTCAAATCCTGGGTTATGCATTTTGACGGGTCTAAGCAAGAGCAAGGTTCAGGAGCCGGAGTTGTGTTAACATCTCCAAAAGGTGACAAGTTGAGTTATGTGTTGCAAATTCACTTTGATTGTTCCAATAATGTGGCAGAGTATGAGGCCTTGCTGCATGGTTTGCGCATGGCAAAGGAGATGAATATCAAGCGTATCAAGTGCTATGGAGATTCAGACCTTGTGGCACAGCAAGTTTCAGGAACGTGGGATAGAAAGGATGCAACAATGGCGGCTTACAGAAGAGAGGTGGATAGGGTAGCCGGGTTCTTCTCAGGCTACAGGTGGATCACATTGATCGCAGGAAAAATGACGCTGCAGATGCTTTATCAAGACTCGGCTCACGCAGAGAGCCGGTTCCACCCAATGTTTTCTTAGATGAATTGTGGACTCCGTCAGTCAAGCTTCAAGATGAGGAAGAACTTGCATGTCAAGATGACCCGGATTCACAGTTGGTAGCAGCAACCCGGGAAATTCCAGAGTGGACAGAACCTTACTTAGCGTATCTTCTGCGAGGGGAGTTGCCACCACAGGAAGTTGTGTCCCGGCAAATCCAGCGCCGGGCTAAGGCTTACGTGGTCATTGATGGTGAATTGTACAAAAGAGCGTGTCAGGAGTATTTCAACGATGCGTATCTGGAAAGGAAGGCCGGCAAATTTTGAAAGAAATCCATGAGGGAGATTGTGGTCATCATGTCAACAAGATCACTAGTGGCAAAGCATTTAGACACGGGTTTTTCTGGCTCACAGCCCAGGCAGATGCAGAACGCTGGTGAGCAGATGTGATGGGTGTCAGAGATATGCAAGGCAAGTTCATGTGCCGGCTCAGGAATTGCGAACAATACCTTTGACCTGGCCTTTTGCAGTCTGGGGGCTTGATATGGTGGGTCCCTTTCATATGTCCCCTTGCAAGAAAACCCACCTCTTGTTGCCATTGATAAGTTTACAAAGTGGGTTGAGGTGATGCCAGTTACAAATTGTGAGGCAGCTACAGCAGTAAAGTTTGTGAAGAAAATCATACACAGGTTTGGGTATCCTCATAGCATCATCACAGATAATGGAACCAACATGTCACTTGGAGAGATGGCAAAGTTTTGCGGAAACAATGGTATACGTTTGGATGTGGCCTCAGTTGCTCATCCACAGGCCAATGGGCAAGTAGAAAGAGCAAATCAAGAGTTACTGCGAGGTTTAAAACCACGCCTCCGGGTCCCGTGCATCAGAGCCGCCGGAGCGTGGGTTGAGGAGTTACCATCCGTGGTTTGGGGAATCAATACAACGCCAAATAGATCCACAAAGATGACGCCCTTCTTCATGGTGTATGGGGCAGAGGCAGTACTCCCAAGTGACATTATACATGACTCGCCTAGAGTGGCGGCTTACGTTGAAGCTGAGAATGAGCAAACCCGGCAAGATTCTTTGGACTTGCTCGAGGAGAATAGAGAACAAGCATTGGCAAGATCTGCAATTATCAGCAAGATTTGAGGCGGTATCACAGCCGCCGGGTTAGAACTCGCACTTTCCAGGAGGGTGACTTAGTGCTGCGATGGACGCAATCCAAGGAAGGGATGCACAAGTTATCTCCTCCATGGGAAGGGCCTTTATCATAAGCAAGAATCTGCACAATGGTTCGTATTATTTGGTGGATGCTAGAGAGAAATCTGAGTATGTGAACGACACAACACATTCCACTTCTTCATTAGAGGAGCGCGAGCGGCCATGGAACATTGCCCAGCTGCGCCCATATTATACTTAGCATGAGATTGAGATATCAGATGTAACACACGATGTAACAGGCAGCAGGTTTCAGACGCGCTCTTTTCCTTACCAGGGTACCTAAGGGGACTGGAAGGTTTTTAATGAGGCGGCTTGCTGACCTAACCTTTTCTATCAATAAAGTGAAGGTTGAACAGAAATTTGTGTTCTCAGTTTACTTTTCAGTTTTCGTTATGAAAGCCGGCAGTTCTCTGAAAAATTTGAGTTGAAAAGATGTGCAGTTGATGATGTGCTAGGTCTTGGGGGCTTGTCATTAAGGTGACATAGCTTCCTTCCAAGACCCGGCTTTGAGAATTTCCCGGGTCACATAATTTTCCATGACCCGGCAGAGAAAGTTTCAGTGTTCATTTAGTATCTTCTTTTTTAGTATGCATGTTTAGTTTTACAGCTTTTATCTATCTTTTTGATATAGTTATGTTAGTATAGTTGCAAAGTTATTTTTATCTTGATAGATGCCCATTGAGTGCGTCACACTAGTATCTGGATCAATGGGGTAATGTGCATAGTTGAAGCCTTTACTTTATAAACATTGATCCGGGTCTTGGGGGCTCTTACTTGAATAGTCTGTAGCTGCAATCCCAAGACCCGGCTTTTATGCCACCAGTTTTTCTTGGTTGTCTTGCTGTTGAGTTTGATGTGACTCGCAAATTTATGGCCTGATTGCTCACCTGAAAATTCAATCAACCATGAGGCCCAATGGGACTTGGTTTGACCCTGTTTTTGTCAGAGAAGTTGCGACAGAGAATCCATGCGAAAGCCAACTCACAGTTAAAGAAATCAAAAGGGTCATCAAAACCACAGAGAGATATAAAACAAAAGTTTCAAGTAATAAAAGCAAAGTTTCAAAGGTGTACTACTACACCACTGCAAGCAAGGATAAAAGTGCTAAGTTATTACAATAACCTGCCCAAAGGGCCGAATGAAATTGTTTTTTTCAGAGATAAAAGCATCTGCATAAGTTTTTCAAGCCTCGGCTTCAGGAGCCGGTCACGGGACGGCGAGCTGGATGGTTGCTCCTCAGTGGTTTTCGCCGGGTCATCTTCCTTGGCGGCCGCCGGGTCAGCTTCTGTCTCCTTGGTCTCCTTGGCCTTGATCTTGCGCCGGGTGACTTGTTGAAGTGATTGGAAGTAGCTTTCATCATCTTCTTCAACGGCGGCTCGTGATGGAGGAGGAACACTTGGAGTAGCAGAGCTTGGCGCAGTGGAGGTGCTGGGAGCAACCTTTGCTGGATCAATGGAATCCTTGTAGCTTTGAAGGAGATCGATGCGTTGTGGCTCGTCATCCATGATCTCCTCATCGTTTTCGGTGTATCCATACTGCAGCGTGGCGAGCTTCATTTTGCTGGCAATCACAGTGGCACATGTCGGGTTGCTTCACAACCGGGAGTAGCACTTCTTGTCAAATTCCTTGCCATCTTCAGAGGAGCCGGGTTTAGCTGGGGATGGTAGGCCTTTGCCAAAGCAAGACCTCGCATCACCCCGGCCCTGCACGCAGATCTCTTCAGTAGATGAATCCATTGTGGCATTGTTGACAGATGCCCAAGGACCTCAGTGTATGCGCTTGGCGGGTTCTCCCAGTTCCTTGCGGCTTTGATGACCTCGCAGCTACCAAAGTACAGCTGACGTGTCAGCGTGTACATGCACTTGATCTTCTCTGCTGCAGTCTTGCGAAGGTTTCCATCACGAGGGCCTGGGCAAGATAAGGTATAACAGTGAGAATTGAAAACCGGGTCTGCTTGCTCATACAGTTCGAGTTCAAAGGAGTAATGCTTACCCACTAAGGATTCAACCATGGAGTGACCATCTTCTTAAGCCGGGTTAGCTCATTGGTGACAGCTTCTAGTTGCTTCTGGAGATTGGCGCGTTGCTCTTTCCAGTGCTCTTCATGTTCCTCCAGTTCTTTCTTGAGGTCAGAATTTTCCTGGGTTAGCTCCGTGACATTTCTCCAGGGCCTGCAGCTGTTCAGCATGCGTGAGCCGGGCTTCAGATTCAGTTTTAGCAACGTCCTTGAGCCGGCTGATTTCTGCCTCAGCTTTGGCGTGGTCTTCCTGTTACAATTCAAGAATTTATGTTAGTCCCAGGTTACCGCAGGCAAGTTAACCCGGAACTTGGGGGCTACAAGTTTGAAGTTTCTTAAGTAGTGCATAAGCAGCAATATAGACGTATGGTAGTCCCAGGTTACTGAAGGAAAGATAACCCGGAACTTGGGGGCTACAGTGATCAAATTTTGTCAACATAGACTAAAGTGGAGTCCCAGGCTGCTGCAGGCAGGCAACCCGGCACTTGGGGGCTACACGTGCAAAACTTTGAAAAAATTTATGTTCTAGTCCCAGGCTGCTGCAGGCAGGCAACCCGGCACTTGGGGGCTACAGTGTTCAAGTTTTGATGTGAAGGTTGGCAAGTTTTAAAATGATGGAAGTTTTTAGTCCCAGGTTGCTGTGAACAGACAACCCGGCACTTGGGGGCTACAGGATTGAAGTTTTTTATCAGAGGAATTCATATTATAAGCACCAAGCCATCAACAAGTGATGAACTTAGAGCTTGGGGGCTACTAAGGGTATAGTTATGCAAGAAAACGTAAAGGCAAGAAGCAAAGTGTGTACCTGATATCGTTTCTGAATCAGGGCAACCAGTTCAGTCTCTAGATTCTTGTGTTGAGCAAGGTGAGAGAAGTATTCATCGCAAAGGGCTGGGACGGACATGGCGTCTAGAGCCGGCAAATCTGATGAAGGAGCCGGGTCTTTTCGCTTGGCAAGAGACGCCGGCTTAGCACTGGGAGCTGGCACCTTGGCCAGAGTTTCAGTAGCACTTTGTACAGGAACATGCCAGTAACCAGCACTTCATCTTCTTTGGTTCCAGATCCTAACCCGGGCGAGTGAGCAGCTGGGGATGATTCTGGCACAGGAGTTACATGCTCCATTGGCTCGTCTCTGTCCACCGGCTCTTCAATATGTGCCTCCATAGGAGATGGCTCTGTTGTTGCTGGAGGAGGAGACGCCGCAGGAGGAGAATCCGGGTCTTCATCCGCAAAACCTCTCGCACTGAAACAAGATACTGATTTAGTCAAAAAGGGCAGTAAAATGTAGAGGTATGGAAAAGGTATGTGAAGTATTTCTAACCCGGTGTTGATCTGAAAATCCTCAGGAGTGCTAACGTTGTCCGAGGATGAAGCTGACAAAGAATGGGATTTAGCGGCTCAGATTTTGCCAGCTAAAGGATGTGTCTTCTGGATGGATTTGGCCCAACTGGCTAAGGAGCATGGAGGGATACCTGTGTTCAGGGAACCCGGGTTTGCAGCAGACCGGGTCCGGGGTTTCTTCTTGGCAGCAGTTTCTTTCTCGAGCTCCTTTGCCTGTGTGTGTGCTTGGGGTTGAGATGTGTTCATTGCATAATTTGAAAGACGAGAGCAAGGCACCTTGGCAACAGTAGCTCGAGTTCTCTTAAGAGAGGGAGGTTCAGCAGTTTGAAGACCCGGCGTTTCATCAGCAGCCGGGTCAGAAGGTCCTGGAATAACAAATGCCGGGTTATCAGTTGATTGATCCTTAGCGGTGGCTTCGCTGGTAATCAAGTCGAGGAAGAGCCGGCCAGCTGAGTCTAGCTCACCTTCTTCTTCTTCTTCTTCTTCATCGCTGGCATCTGTGTCTTCATCAACAGGGGGAGACTCAGGGGCATAGTCAGCTTTCCACCACTCTGGATCTTGAAATGAAGAAAGTTGAACATATAAGTGTGCTATGCGATAAAAGCCGGGTTAGCAAGATAGAAAGTAAAAGATAGTATCATACAGTGGGTGGCTTGTTCTTGGCACTGAACGGGGCAAGCCCGGTCAGTGCGATGTCATGTTTGGTCTCGCCAAGCAGTCTCTTGGTGTTCTTCACAATCTGATCATCAGTAAGCGTTATCTCAGAGTAACACATGCTGTCAGTTGTTTCTTCAGTGTACTCGTGGATTAACCGGGTCCTGATGCTGAGGGGCTGGATGAACCAACCAATCCAGCACTTTACTAGATCTGTGCCGCGGAGGCCGTGAGCGAGCAATGCTCTGGCCCGGACGCGGACTGCTTCAACTAAGACCCGGTTCTCGTCGCTGGCGTAGCTGTTCATCTTTGGGTCATAAACTAGCGCAGAATTTCTGAAGGCCGGGAAGCGGGCCTCGTCTGATGCAGGGGAGGTGTGGCTGGCCAAAATGAGAGCCGGGAAATCGCATTCCCTTCGGCGTTGGATGGAAACACCCCCATAAGGGCCAAGAGGCTTGTTCTTGTGAGAGGGATTGCAGTAGAAGAATTCTAAAAACAGTTCAAGGCTAGGAGCCATCTGAAGATAATCTTCGCAGAAAACTACGAAATTGCTAATGTTGAGGATGGAGTTGGGAGCAACATCCATCGTGGTGAGACCATAGTATTTAAAGACTTGGCGGAAAAAGATAGAGCCCGGAGGGCGGAGACCTCGGGAAACATGATCGAGCAAGACGACGATTTCACCTTCTTTAGGGTTGGGGCGCGTTTCTTCTCCAGGAGCGCGCCAGTGGATCTCATCCTTGGGAGGAAGCTCGCCCCGGTTCACGTATGTTTGCAGTGTTGTGTCCGTGGCGCTGGATCTGGTCCAGTTCACCGGAGCAGCAGCCGCGGCGGCGCTGGTGCTTGCTCCCTTCTTCGCTCCCTTCTTCGTGGCCTTGGGACCACTGGACTTCACCTTCTCCTTCCCCATTGCTGCAGAGCTATGGTGGTGTCCAATCTTGAAGAGTGGATGAACTAACCCTAGCCGGGGGAGTGGATGCGAGGAGAGGAAGATTTGGAGCGGGTGCGGATGCGATTGAGCGCGGAATTGAGGGCGCGGCACGGCTGGGTGAATTGGTTGTGGCTGCGAAGCTTTCTATCGGGATTTGGAGGCTCGATTGGAGATGGATTGCGGCGGCTGCGCGAGGTTGAAGATGAACGGGCAAAGGAAGAGAATGGGGAAAGTAACAGTGCGTTTACCCTAACCTTCTTATAGGCACAGTAAAAGCCCTAGGGGTGTTGCGGTAAAAAGGTAAAGAGATAAGGATCTTTGACCGAAAGTCAACGACAAACAGAATGAGATAATTACGGCATATTAATTGATAAGATCACGGTTGAGGTAAACTGTCGATGGATTTACAGTTGGGTGGCAGTTTTCGCTAAGTGTTGGGCGAGAAATCCGGAGGCGTACGAACCCGGTATGACCCAGCCGGGTTACAACATGTACCGCCAAAGAGAGCTGGCCTAGGTGACCCGGCATTTAAGTTACATGTTTATTCTTATTTTTAGGGGGTTAACTCGAACATCGAGAATGGCGGCTTCACTTAAGAAATAAAGGATTGAAGTTAAAGAGAAGCACGCCAAACCCGGCGTCCAAGTTAACCTGGGGGCTACTGATGGGGGAATAATAACCCGGTAGGCCCATGAAGAGGGAAGCATGACCCGCCAGGCAGAAGGCCCGACCAGGACAGCTAACCATCAGCATGGGCCGGGTTACGTCGATGGGCCAGCATGCTTGTCGGTGACCCGGCTGGAAGAGGAAAGCTTCTGGAAGACCCAAAGGCGATGCTGGACTTGGAGGACACGAAGGCTAGAAGACCTAGAGTAGGACTCCGAGTCTGGGTACGACCCGGGCTTACCTTGTAAAGAACCAGGAGACCTGGCCGTCTATATAAGCCGGCTCCTAGGTCAGAGTTAGGAGAGGCCTTTACGAGACATGTTTACTAGGAGAGAACCAGAGAGATCATCGCTATCAAGCGCCCCCTGTAACCTAGATCGAGATCCGGCTCTGTTGTTGTAGCCGGGTTATCGAGATCGAGATCAATAATAGCATAGCAGGAAGTAGGTATTTATCTCCAATGGAGATGCCGAACCTGGGTAAATCCTTTGTCCTTGCAGAGCTAAACAAACTCCCAGACACTAGTTTTGCCTGGCCCAACAATTCTAGTTACCCCATGGTAACATCTGTCGTGTTAACCCCACGACACCACCGCCGCAAGGTATGTGGAGAAACGCAAGGACAAGGGGGAAGCAATGGCATGCTACATGGAGATGCAAAAGAAGAAGCTCGAGATCGAGCAAGAGAGGATCAAGGCCGAGGAGAACCGCGTGAAGCTCGCGATGTTTGCTGATGAGAACCGGCTCAAGGCCGAGGAGAACCGCGTCAAGCTCGCGGTCCTAGCCGAGGAGAACCGGATCATGATGGCCGACTTGACCATCATGGACCCGGAGCAAAGGGCTTGGATCCTCAAGAAGCAAAAGATGATCCGTGAGCGCGAGGACGTGTGATGTCCTCTTTCTATTTGTCATGTTATTTGAACCAATTTGTATTTTGAACTATTTGTCATTCTAAAACATTTGAAAGTCTTGATGAACTACAAGTTTTTTTATGGACCAGTTTTTGCGACAGGCCGCTGGGGGCACCTCCACCCCAAACGGACAAAGGCTCAAAATGTGTCCGCTGTCCGCCCCCAAACGGACTAAACCGGACACATTTTGGTGTCTGTTTGCGCCAGCCCGTAAGAGCTGCCCTAAGTGACCATGCAAGTAACTTCATAAAGCATGATCTCTAGCTAAATATCTTGGATCTTCTCAATTCTTATCAGGGTGTGCATCGTATCGGAAGTCATTGTCTTACCAACCCCACACGGGGACGGCAAAGATGCTAGCAGCCTGTCTAGTCAAAAAGGCCGGAAAGATAATCAAACGGCAAAGATGCTAGCAGCCTGTCTAGTCAAAAAGGCCGGAAAGATAATCAAACGAGCCGGGCCGCTATAGTGGAAGACAAAGCAAAAAATCCTTGTCGCTGTCGCCTCTCACGCGCACACAACCCTTTGCATAGCCTCCGCCGTCCACAGGGTAGCTTCGTTGATCTTGAGCGTGGCGCAGGCGATGTGCCTATTGGCGGCTTCCGTGAAGTGGACACCGTCCCAGGAGACGTACTCCGACGGGTTGGTGCACGCCGCCGTCCCCGCCGCGCCGCAGAAGGCCGTCAGGTTGAAATTGTAGGCGCCCCTCCCGCCGCAGCATGCCGCCAACGGCTTATCCCTAAACCCTGCGCGATCATTCAAGACACCAAAGACGGCGATGATGAGCCAATTAATTTATTTATTAACCCGCGATCGAGGTACTACAGCAGCAGGAGACGGTTGAAGGCGTACCGTATTTTCGTGGCGACACGATGATGTCAGCGACGGCGTCGTAGAGGTCGACGTAGAGGATGGCCAAGCCCGGGTGAGCTTGCCGGAGCACCCGGAGCATGCTGTTCAGCGCGCGGTTGTGCAGACCGGCGAGGTCGTTGAGCTCCGTGATGCATCCGGACTCCGGGTCGTGGTCGCCGTTCTTGTAGAGGGCCAGCAGCTGCGGCTCGCAGCCCAGCGGTATCATCCCCGGAACTAGCACCGTTCTCGCTCCGGCGGCGATCACCTCCTGCGTAACCATTGGAACACAACTTCTATTTTCCACAATCTTTTTTGTATATTAACGCATGGCTCTGGAGGTATGCTTACGGACAAGACTGAACGGACGGCGCCCACGATGTGCGGCACGAAGCTCTGCACCTCCCGGGCGGTGTTATTCCCCAAGGCCACCAGGTAATCATTGACTCCAATCTCCCCGACGAGGAAGAGCGAGCTCGCCATGATCCTTGTATGATCTGTTATTATAAGATGATGATGCTCCCATGGTGATAAGATAAATATTAGAGCTACTCACGTTCGAGTCATGTGTTCAACGCACGGGACCCTTTACACATTACAGCATGCATACTGATATCTCACTATATACGTCATTACTCACTACAGATATAACGCACACGCGAATAAATAAATTCATATTGATAAAATAGAAAAGAAATCAAACTACTAGACGAGTTTATTACCGTGTACCGAGCCAAGAAGCTGTAAAACGTTCTTGAACCAGCTGGTTTGGTTTGCGAAAGAAACAGGCACAAACGGCCTAAGCCCTCTGCTGTTGAAGAAATCTGGGCCAAGCGCCGTTGATCCACCCACCGCGAAGTTCACGCCGCGCCGGAAATCCTCTGCACTCTCGCCGGCGAGGTATGGCGTTGGGTTCGGTACCCCCAGTGCATCAACTGCACAAAGAATGTCATATACAGTACAAAATTACACGCTACGATATCATTGAAGCTGTTGGTTTGGTGGCGAGTGAGTAGTCACCTATGAAGTCGATGACGAGCCGGCCGTCGGACGCCCGACCGGTGGGGCGACGGAAGAAGGTCTCGCCGTATGGCGGCCGGCTGGATGGCCCCGAGCCGGTGGCCGCTAGAAGCAACGAGTTCCCGGTGTCGGTGAGCGAGTCGCCGAAGCTGAAGATGCCGGAGTAACGTGTGCCGGGGGCACCACCGGCAGCGACGTCGACGACGGGGAGCAGCGCCACCGCCACGAGAGAACTTGCCTGTGGCAAGATGGTTAGGTGGGTGGTTGTACCCCCAGCCCACCAGAGTTCAAACCCCAGGTTTGACGCTGGTGTTTCTCATTTAAGGCGGAATATTCTTCAGTGGGAGGCGACGTTCCCGTCGACAGCGAGGCGCCCGTGGTGACTTCGTCAATCTCAAGACTCGACCCGCCGGCTCAGTCTCTCGGAGGTGCTCATAGGGGTAGGGTGTGCGTGCGTGCGTTCATAGGGGTGAGTGTGTGCGCGTGTATATGAGCGCTTGCGTTGTACTGTGTTTCGCAAAAAAAAAAAAAAAAAAAAAAAAAGCGCCACCGCCACGAGAAATCGTGAAAATGGTGCCATCGAAACCTCCGTGCGTGCCTGGGGTCTGCAGGCCCCTATCTTGTGGTGTCACAGTTGTAGAGCTGAGTGGTTGTGCAGCATTTAGTAGCGATGTGCGTGGCGCGGGACCAAATTAAAGAACGCGTCGCCGTTGATGGCTTGATGCTGGTGCCAGTGCCACCACCACGAGAGAGACTTGACTGTGGATACCATTTATTTACTACTATAATCGAGTAGCTTAGAAGCAGCCGTGTGTGTTTGCATTTAAAACGATGGAAACCGAGGAAGGCTCGAAGGAGTATGGAGAGATTGGAGACCTCAAACGGAATTCCACTTGCTCGACCGGCCGCACCAAGTGATATACGGCCATAGTTTAAAAAAAAGGGACGGGCGACCGAACCGACGAGGGTCTCGGTTCACGGTTGAACGCTCGGTTGTCGGTTCAATTGCTGGTTTTCTAAAATTAAAATTGTAAGGCCATATTAATAATCTATACGAAAAAGTAAAGAATTTAGACACTACCTGTTCTTGTATGACTAGAACAAACTTCAGACTGGTTGGCTAGCACAGCCAATGTGCCTCCGCACCGTGTGGCAGGGCGCAGGTTTGATTCCTGCCCCTGGCAAATTATTTTTTTCTAGCGCGTAAGCGAATGTTTGGTCAGACCAAGCTCGGTTTTCCACAAAACCGAGGTTTAACCGAGGTTCGGTTGGTTTTTCTGGTTCGGCGGCGTGTCCGGTCCAGTCGTTTAACGGACCGGTGAAAGCGCTGGTTCCGGTTTTCCGGTTCCCCTGGCAATTTATTTTCCTGTCGCGTAAGCGAATATTCGGTCAGACCAAATCTCCGGTTTTTTCACAAAACCGCCGGTTTAACCGGGGTTCGGGTTGTTTTCCCGGTTCGGTGGCGTGGCCGGTCCAGTGCGCTTAACAGACCGGTGAGGGCGATGGTTCCGGTTTTCTGGTTCAACCGGCGGTAAGCCTTCCGTTCAGCCTAAGTTCAAGTTTGAGTTCGGATGACCGTCGCGTGAGGTTTTGATAGTCTGGTTAAAAAGGTTTGGTCTAAACCGGTAGTGGGTGATACCGCTTTTCGAAAATGGAATAATAAGATGTACAACTTATGTAAGTATCTTCGAGGGTGGGCTAGACACACAACTGGCATGGTTAAAAAATAAAAGAGCGTCTGTATTCCATTGTGGATGAGCTTGATCAAATCGCAGAAGTACGTGGTTTATCAGCGTAGGAGATTGAACTAAAAAGTCAATCGAATGCACATGTACCACGTATGTTGCGTGAAGAAGAGTTCAAATGGTACCAGAGATTTAAGGCTCAGTTTATCCTTGAAAGGGATTCGAATACGAGATATTTCCATAATGTTATTAATGGCAGACATAGGAAGAAACTTTTCTCTTGATGAGGGTCTGATCGAAGGACTCTCTTAATCGGGGATGAGGGTCTGATCGAAGGACAAGATCAGCTCAAGGAGTATATTACGAAGTATTATAAAGGTCTATTCAGGCCTCCGGAGGAAGGAAACTTTTCTCCTGATGAGTCGTGAACAGATGATATCCCCTAAGTATCCACTGAGGAAAACAACTTTTCTTATTGCTCCCTTCTCAGAAGACGAGATCCGAAAGGCGGTTTTCTAAATGGAGCATAATAAGGCACTGGATTCGGATGGCTGTCCTGCTGATTTCTACCAACATTTCTAGGATGTCATTAAACCCGGTCTTCAAGAATTATTCGGATACTTGCATGCCAGATAACTAGATTCGTTTCGCCTAAACTTTGGGGAAATCGTTTTGTTACATAAGATTCTGGAGGTGGAAAGGATACAACAGTATCGACCCATACGTCTCATGAATGTTAGTTTCAAAATCTTTACGAAAATTGACCATTAGGTTAAACACAGTGGTTGACCAAATTTCAGTTACGCAAGTTACGTACGGTAGGAATATCCTAAACGGGGTAGCCATTCTGCACGAAACCGTACATGAGATGCGTTGCAAAAAAACATAATGGAGTAATATTCAAAATCAACTTTGAAAAAACCTATGATAAGGTTAATTGGTCGTTCCTCCAATAGACTGAGAATGAAAAGTTTCTCCGAAGAATGGTGTGCTTTGATTCACAATTTTGTTTCTGGGGTAGTGTGACTGTTAAAGTCAATAATGACGTTGGCCGTTGCTTCAAAATAAAGGATTAAGGCAAGGTGATCCTCTATTGACCATACTATCTTTACTATTAAAGCTCAGTCCGTAGTTAATGCCTGATGTCACACATCCATTGTATTACATGACAAATACCACCACACTCATCCTCGACAGCTCGTGACTTACTCGAATCAAATCCCACCTTATTCTCAACTAAAGAAACAAACTACAGGTCGCACGACGATTATAACCAGGAGACACCACAAGTAGCCAAACACCCGTAGTGGCAACCTACTTCGTGTATGTTGGTAGAGAACCTTGGTTTGGATCTTCCTCACCGCGCCCGTGATTTAGTTGTTTTATTTATTTACTCCCACTGACACGTGGGACCCACTTGGCAGAATTAATCAGACTGGGTGCACACATAAACTGAAGGGGTTATCTGTAAAGTTAACGGTTTGGAACAAGCTCACGTGACACGTGACCGATTTTAGTAAAAAACCGGTCATAAACGGGCGAGTGACCAAAGTGCACACGAATATTCACTTCAGCGGCGGGTTCACAAGGTTTTCGATGTGAGTGACTTAAGTGCACCTGCATGACCACTTCAGTGACCACCAGTGCTATCTACTCAATAACCATTATAGCATTCATCAAAATAAGAAAACAGAGGCTAGAGGCTCTAGTACGTAACTTTTTTTTACTGTAATAGTACGTAACTCTGGAGACGACAAGACAGACAAAGTTAATTTGCCAGAGAAAGAAAATTGTTGCCAAGAAAACAAATACTCGAGTCCATGCAAAGACATTACCACCTCCTATCACTCTGGTGACTGCAACGTTAGACTGCACGGTTAATTAATTCTTGCAACTCCAAACCCCTGGCTCGGTTGGTAAAGAAAAGCTCGTACTATTCTTATCCCTGGCCATGTTGACACGGACACCCAAAGTCCAATGCATGGGATCTGGAAAAAAAAATTGCCCACGATGGCACCCATCTATTTGTACCGATCCAAAAATTGTCCGGCGCCACCGTGTACAACACGAGTTTGGGGCTTACTCGGCGACGTCCTGACAACGACTTCGACAGGCTGGCCCCGCATGTCATAGACACGCGCTAGGTTAGCCATGATTAATGGCGACGTGCGGAGGCTGGTCCATGCTTAATGGCCGCCACTTTGCCAGCTGGTTCCCCAGGCGAGGCGACGTGACGGCGTTATGACTTACCCATGCGTCGCATTAACGTCTACCCCAGACGATGTGACAACGTCGTGCCTTTCCCACGCGTAGCATTAACGTAAGACATAGGCACCACCACCCTCGTCCTACCTGACAACGTATAAGAAGGCCTCCCCTTCATTGTTCGTCTTCAAATTTCTCGCCTACGTCTCCCCTTTCCCCCACCCCCATCCTGGCCCTTTTGTCATCGGCCATATACACGCGCGACATCGCCTCGGAAATGGTCGTACTCACTGACCGCCTCTGTCGCCTGAGACGGCTCAAAAATTCGACAGCCTCTGGTTGCAGAGTCGGGTCCTTTTAAAAACCGTCTGAGGGGCGAGTTTCCCTGTCGGATGGGAAAACCGGCTCCTCTTGGCTGGATTATCCTCAACTGTTGCTCCGAGTCGGATGGGAAAACCGGCTGAGGTCCATGGCCGGGATCTGACTGTAATGCTCGGTTCTGTAGTAGTTCATGGATGTGAATAGTAAGTGGCTCTCCTGGCACGAGGCTACCGAGTTCGCCGAAAGGCTTCGCCATCAGGTTAGGCGAGGTGCTTGTACCGCTAGTCTCCACGGGGTTCAACGCCGAGTGTGAGATCCACCACCAGCAGAAGAAGCTTCAACAGTGGCTGGACCTGTTGTACAATACCAACAACGCCTACTGACCCAAGTTCTTTCGCAAGGAATGAGATCGCATCACCGGAGAGCATCCACCGCCGGAGAACAACGTCGTCGAGCGGACGTAGTTCTGGTTGGTGCCCAACCGCATGTTCCAGGGTGTCCTTGAGGCCGTCCGTGCAAGACTTGGTGGCGTCTATAGCGAAGAAGACCTTCCCGAACAAGGGCCGTCCAGTCCCTGGCCGGCTCTCAGTTCTTGAGCAAGCTCCTCCACTGGTGGTAGGATGCTCATAGATGAAGAAAAGAGACTTTAGGCAAGTGGTTCTGGTATGGTCCATTGTGACGCTATAGAGGCCGGCATTCGTCCGTCCCTAAATCCGACGAGGCACCCAGTAGGGTTAGGAGGCATAGGTTTAGTTTAGGTTTAAATTTTGTTCAAACTATTGTAAAATATTAAGAAATTTGAATAAATTTAAATCTTTTGCTTTTCATTGGACGTCAATTATTTTTATTTTTATTTGGGTGCCGCAGCTGGGACCAAGCCCCCCATTATGATGGACATATTTTCACACGCCGAAACAGACACATTTTGTAGTGTGCCGATAAAATTCGTAGTTGCCGATGGAGATGCCCTAAACATGTCACGGTTAAATCTCGTTAAAAGAATGTTATGCATCGATGTTGTGTTGTCGTGATGATTATATATCTCTTTTGCGTCTTCCGTTCTAGATGCAATTAGACTAGAGAGAATCTCCCCAAAATAGAAAAACAGACGAAAGAGTACGACGGGTACACTCCTTAAGACAAGAAGACAGGCTGAAGTGAAACATGACGCTTACCACCTCACTGATACTCTGACTGCAACGGCAGACTGCACGGTTAATTTATACTTCCAACACCAAATCCCATTCTAATCTCTCTTTCTCTCCAATACTCCCCACTCTGCTCGCCACTCCCCGTGACCCTTTTCTGAGCATTGATACTCCCAACAGGCAGAACAGATAAAAACTAACAGCTCAATTAAAAAGTGCAGGAAAATCATACATGTCGATTATCCAAATTCACTAGGTACTAATAATTTGAGGAACACTCACACTAGCCCTTGCCTACAGGGAGCCGAAACAGAGGAAAAAATACGGTTCATGATTCGTGTGCTTCTCCATTGCTCCGGGCGCCGCCGTTCCCTTACTTCCTTGGATTTGATTTCTCCATGATGAAGCTTAATCTTTGATGGCACTAGACTACATTCTGCGCACGTTTCTTCATTGTTCTTTACTTGAAAGAAGATCTATATCATATTATTTCTCGGGCACTTACCATGCAAACATTCCTATCCATTATGACATGTGTAACAAAGATTGTCACTCGGCATTGGATTATACAGATCCTTGCTCTTGTGTTAAAATCAAATTCCACAGGCCGGAGTCATAGATAAACTTGCTTTATTTTTCTCGACAAGGGGGCATACCCCGGTCAATTTTCTTATAGAGTTTAGTTAACACCCTTCATGTTGTATGTATAAAAAACAACAAGTCATAATATAGTGATGCTTGAAGTGGTATGTTACCATCACTTTGATCATCATATCAGCTCGGGCTGGGGTATGCCCCCTTGTCGAGAAAAATAAAGCATCACTATATCATTTTTTTTTTTGAGAAACACAGTACAGATCACAAACACGCACGTACAGACACCACTATGAACGCACGCACGCAAACCCTACCCCTATGAGCACCTCCGAGAGACTGGTCCGACAGATCATGAGGTTGACGAAGTCACCACGGACGCCTCGCTGTTGACGGGCACGTCACCTACCACTGAAAGCATAGCGCCGGTTTAATCCTGGAAAATCCAGGAAAATACGAGCACCCATGCCAAGTATGGGACTTGAACCTGGGTGGGCCGGTTCCACCACAAGGAACCAAACCAGCTGAGCTAGGCTCAGTCGCAGCATCACTATATCATGACAGATTATAAAGTAGCATAGACAGATTATGTGCTACTTTATAAAACATTTTTGTGTGGAATAACTGAGATGTTCTTTTTACGGATTATGTGTGTCATCATATTATACATATGGTGCGCTGCAGCTAATCCGGGTGATCCAGGCATTTTTAAGTCAGATAAATACCCCAAATTACACAGAAATGGAAAACAAATGCAAGATAATCCACACCATGACCTATATCCAGGAGGGAGGTCACTAACTGATGGTTGTAGTGCTGCCAATGACAGTGAGAAGCTAAGCACTATGTTTCAAGAAAAGCAAACATCTCCTCGGTTTACATTTACCAGCATTTTTATCTTGCTATGCGCCCCGGTTTCTTGCTTATCCAAAAGATGGTTCTACTCAGATGATCAGTCTATTGAACATCACATGAGTGAAGAAGGCATGTTTTTTTGCAGCTTATGTGGAGTAGAGGTATGTTACCAACTGATACCTAGAAAACATTACTTCTTATCTGCTGCTTCTAGAAGGCCGAGTTAGTTTAATGTTGGAGCCTGTTAGAAGTTTTTTCTTGAACTAGTCAACTATGTAGTTGTCAAATTTACAGTGAACTGATTCTCGGAAAATAATTACAGCGAACTATGTGGCAATGATTGATTATAGTTGTTAAATGCTTCAGTGCATTGGCATCAGAAACATAATACTAGAATTATTAACTACAGTTTGGCTCATTCCAAACCTGGATGAATGTCTTCATGTGATATATTTGCAAACTACATCTGAAATTATTCTCTCAGTGCATGAGCATCATTCAAAGTCAACTTCCTTTCACTAGAATTTATTTGCCATCAAGAATTTGAATGTGTACTGGATTCACTGCAGCCATAAATAGAAGTGGAATATATATAAGATGTTAATGCTGCAGGCGTGATTTATTTCGTGCAACGTAAAATAAATTGTCATTGAAAAAAAATCTTTTTCCTTTCTTAAACCGACAAATGATTCCATTTGGCAGTTTTCTTGAGGTGTGACTACCCTACCCTTATATTAATATTATGTTGGTGCTGCAGCACAGTAAGCATTGCAGAGTTTGTGACAAGTGTGTTGATGGCTTTGATCACCACTGCAGAGTTAGTTCCCTTTCTTATTCTCTTATTAAATTGCATTTTCACTGAAGAAATTATATTAAAAGCTTTTCTGCTGTATTGGTTTGCCATTCATGTAGTGGCTTAACAATTGCATAGGAAAAAAGAATTACAAATGGTTTTTCGTTCTAATGGCTTCAGCAGTTCTCTTGGCAAGTACAAAACCATCAGGCAAACTTCGATGAGCATGAGGTTTCAAAAGAAAATTTAATTACAGAATTGCTTGGGTCTGCATTTATTACTCAAAGAGTCAACAGTACACAGAGCGATCCAGTAGGCAACACGTAATGTGGATTTCTGTTCCATTTCCTTTTCAGTCTAGTTGATCACTGATAGGTATCTATGGTTTGTACCATCAGCTTATAATGCAGTGGTTGGTGGGCACTTTTGTGCTGATACTCTGCTTTATGAAGCGAGGGGAGTTCTCTGGGCAGATTGTCTCAAGACTAGGAAGCAGTTTCTCAACCGCGGCCTTTCTAATTGTTGTGGTGAGTTTGGTTAAATTTATAGTTATTCAGGAAATAATATTTCACACAACTGTTTGAATGTCCTCCATTTTTACATAGTTGTGTCAAAATACATGCATATACTCAGTACTCAATGTTGAAATATATCGCCCGCCCTTCTCCATCAGTTTGGACTTTTGGATGATCTGGCTAGTGCATGAATTGAATAAGGTACCACAGTCAGCATCCCAAATTCAAGATACGGCCAATGGAATATTTGTTCATCGATCCCTCGTCTATGATCTGGTGGAACCTAAACGTGAGAGGAAGGGTTGACACATATTATCCTCTCTTCTCCATTAGAACATAGGCGCGATGTTCCAGACATACTCTTTAGGCTTGACAATCTAGCTGGATATATATTGCTTTACACTGAAACTATTATTTTGATAAGATGCTTTCTATTAAACACTCGTTAAGGCATCGCAAAAAACATCTAAACAACAGTTGTTGTTTGACAATGACTATCAGTTAGTTGAAAACACTTGTTATTGCTTGCTAACACCAAATATTTACGCAGGTGTCATGTACATTACTAGCAATGATTGCAACAGTACCACTTTCCCAACTATTATGTTTTCACATTCTTCTTGTTAGGAAAGTAAGTACTCCCTCTGTTGCATAATATAAGATATTTTAGATATTTAATTATAGACTGCATCCGGATCGGAATGAGTGAATCTACACCTAAAATACGTCCATATACATCCAATTCAGGAAAAACTAAAAACAAATTATAATTTTTAATTGCCAACCAGTTAACAGCACAAAAAATGTTGCCATGTTCTTTCAGATATGAGTGCAAGGGAGAACCTGAGTTTTATTATAACATGAAAGTCTAATAATACAAGGGAGAAATTTTAGGAGGCTGCCAAATTATCCTGGGTTATCCATCTACGTTGATCTAGTTGTACATGTAATTGAGATATTTAGAAGATACTATTTTCTTGATATTATTTGATATGAAATAATTTATTTATACTGCTTAATACCATGCTCAATACTGTATCAGTTACCGCATAAATATTATTTGGCTTAAGGTCAAATCCAACCTCCATCAATCAGCGGCTGAGATTCAGACCTTATCTTACCTCTAGCGAGGTCAGGTGGAGGTCTGTAGTTGAGAAAATTGGGAAAATGTCAAATAGTAGTGAATACTATTTTTGGGGGTAGTGAATAATTCCCCCCATTTCAAAAGGAAGTTCCTTATCCTATTAAGCACTTTCCTCTGCCGTCATATTGACAAAATATCATTCGTTTTAACTTGTTGGGCAGGACACTAACCTTAAAGTTAGACTCTTGCGAACAAGATTATGTTGTAAACCCAAACTTGGCCACTTGCTGTAGCACATCGCGGGTTGCAATTCTGTGACGATTACCTCACTACACTTAGTCTTTCAGAATACTTTATAGCTGATAATTGAACTATCGCATTGCACTTTATCTACATGGATGCTGGGAATCAGTACATACGATTACATAATTGCATTAAGAGAGCAAGAAGAGCACCAAGAGAATGCCGAGAACCAAAGCCCACATATGTCTATTGTTAGCTCTGTGACGGGATTTAGCGTAACTAGCTCTTTTGGTCCGCCGCACCGTGGATCATGGTGCACTCCACCACGACTATTCCTTGAAGATCAGGTATACACTGCTTGTCATGCATAAACTGGTTTTCTTTATGACTTGTGGATACTTATATTGCTCGTACCATATTGCGCAGTATGTCATTCCTCCAGGCATGGCATCTACTAATTCTGCTAGCAAGAAGGGTAAGGGAGACGAAGCAAACAAAAGGGAACCTTTAGGGGCAGTTAAAATCAGTCCCTGGACACTAGCTCACCTCAACGCCCAGGAAGTCTCAAAGGCAGCTGCAGATGCCAAAAGAAAATCTAAAATACTTCCGCCAATCACAAGGCGTGAAATCCCTAATAATCTTGGCAAGAGGCCGGCGGTCCGACAAAAGAGGATGTTTTGCATCTGAACTATCCCTTGATCCCCTTACCAACAGCACCTGCAGCGACACGGTCACTGAAACCTCCGGCAGTTTAGCCCCATTGTAGCATGAACCAAGGAGTGCCTTCCGACCAAGCGCTGCATCGTCCATCAGAAATTTGGCCTCATCACCTGATCAAAGCAGCTTGGACTCGCATGACCTTGGCCCGTTCCGTGTCTCCGTGTCGGGAGCTGATGAACTTCACAGCTTCATGTCGCTTGTGGCTTCGGAGTCTACTGCCCATAGGAGTGTCGCGCTTTCAAGATCGACGAGTGGTGGATATGAAGCGTCGGTGGTGAGGAGAGCGACCGCATTCCCTATGATTGTGCACAGGTCATCTAACTGGGCCAGAGTCATCCTTAATTCTGCTCAGCAGTAAATGGCGACCGATCTGAGCATGACGTCGTCCCAAGTGTTTCTCAACACCGGGCTGCCCTACCTGAAATTATCATGATCGACGTATTACTGATTAGAGGCTGCCAGATATCACCTCATTTTTACCCGACCTGTTTTGCCATAAGATTATCTTTTGGATTAAGATTTTTTTCTCAAGAAATTAAAGCGCAAAAGTTTTACATTTTCGGTTCATTGATAGAAGAGTATTTTAGTACAAACCCGAAGGCTACACCATAAATTACAACTCAGCGCACTCCTAAAAGCTAGGCCTACGCTGGAAGGAGTGCCGCGAGGCCCACCGCCCTTGCTGATGCCCCCAACATGGTTTCTTCCTTGATTGTGTCAAGCAAGCTTGCTGGTTCCTCCAACATGGCTTCTTCCTTGATTGTGTCAAGCAAGCTAGCTGGTTGTGGATTGTCGATGATGACTGCGTTGGGTGTACTTACATGAGTGCATATATATTTTGCACAGCCTACGCCTACACTAAGATTGGATAATACAATCCTGTTGACCCTGCAAAAAAAAAAAAGATTAGATGTCCAATAATTTTTCTTGCCCTGAGTGCATGTTACAACCTTCGATTTCCCTATCTTCGGATGCCCTGCTTTTTTTTCCTATATCATGATTTCATGTTTTTTACATTGATTTAATTGCGTTGTGTTTGGATATACTTGCCATTTTTTCCTTCGGTCGAATGAGAATTTTTTGCATACAATTTTATATTGGTGTTTTGGAAATGTTGTGACGCTTCTTGCATGGTTTCAACACACCGCGAGAAGTTTTTTTTTCAGGAACCTACGGTCGTTTACCTTTCGATTAGATAGAAAAAGAGTGTTTATTCCTCTGCCGGGTCGACGCCTGGCACACTTCTTTTTTCACAACGCATCCTGGATTGTTAGGAAAATCAATCTCAGAGACACTGGTGACGACAGGCGAAAGACATAGGAATCAATCTCAGAGAGTTACAACAACCACACAAGAACAAACAATCACGGACACTTATGTCTGAGAGAGATATGGTGTTCAGTCGAGACACTGGTGGTGGTAAAGTGCTAGGGATGTAAACGGATCGGATCAGATCAGATTTTGTCTCTACCATATCCTTTACCACATTTTTTCCTCGGATTCGGATCGGATAATGAACGGTTGAGTATTCGGTGGCGGATGTATATGATCATGGATTCGGAACGGAAACGAAGCGGATTCGCGGCGGAAATAAAATTAATCGGATCGGTAGACTTGATGTACATCATCAACCCACAAAACTAAAAATAATCGCTCTACATCTTAATAACCTAACAAACTTGTATTCCATAGTTTGTACAATGACCATGTAAGTGAGTTGTTATTCAACAAATGCACTCCACAACTCACTAATTACAAATGGTGCTCTAGTAGTTTAGATATTCGATAAAAAATCGGATTATTCGGATTATAACCATCGGATAATCCTAATTAATTTTCGGATAAATCATATTCGGATGTTATTTTCCATACCATATCCTATACCGTATCCGGGTGTTCAGTTCGGAATCGGATATCCTTATCCGTCGGATTCTTTAAAACCGGATATGATTCTTTAAAACGGATTCGGCGACGGATTCGGTGCGGAAATTATCCTGTCGGTTTACACCCCTATAAAGTGCACAAACATGGTCATTCAGATAATCGCAGTCTCTAACTCTGTTAGCTCGGAGGCATTATACAGTCCTCTAAGCACAGCGAGCGCGATGAACCTATTGGCAGCTTCGGTGAAGTGGATGCCGTCCCATGAGAGGAACTCCGACGGGTCGGAGCTCTCCGTCGAGTCCGGTGTGCCGCAGAAAGCCGCCATGTCGAAGTGGTACGGGCCGGCGCCACCGCCACAGAACGCGGCCAACGGCCTGTTGCCGAAACCTGCACATCCAAAGTTAAATCAGTGAACGAACATAACATGTCCCCATGTCCGTAAATGTCAGGATCGATGAACTGAAGAAGATGGTGTTCTTATGTTGCTCGTGCAGGCACCGTATTTGCCGGGCGACGCGACCAGGTTGGATATGGGGCGGTAGATGTCGGCGTAGAGGATGGTTGTGCCGGGGTGGGCTCGGCGGACCTTGCGGAGCATGTTGTTGAGCGCCCGGTTGTGCAGCTCGGCGAGCTCGTTGAACCGCGTGATGCAGCCGGACAACCGGTCGTAGTCGCCGGCGTCGCCGGGGAACAGGGCAAGCAGCTCCGGCTCGCACCCGAGCGGGAGCATCCCCGTCACCACCATCGACCTTGCTCCAGTGGCGATCACAGCCTGCGTACGTCAAGCACAAGACAAGTAAGTGATACACAATTGATTGATAAAAGTTGGTGTTAGCATGTTATTTAGGGTGTTGATGGAGATCAGTTACTGTCAGGGCTGAACGGGTGACGGCGACGATGTCCGGCACCAAGCTCATTGCCAGTTCAGCGGTGCGGTTGCTGAATAATGCGAAGATGTAGTCGTTGACTCCGATCTCCCCGAAGTAGAAGATGGAGCTTGCCATGCCATTGCTTTGTTCTGTGGTATGCACAACGTGCAGTCAGAATCAAAAAATTCCACACAGGCCTTTGTTTCATTTAAACTTTGGCACCATCATACTTCTACCCATAAAAGAAAACCCTTTTTTGTTTGAAAATAGTGACCAATGTCCTCATTAACTTTAATACCCACGCCACGATACCACGTGGAACAAAATCGTGAACCCATCTACTCTATGCCCTATCTTAATTAACGTTGTGGGTATACATTAAAGTTAATGAGCTGTGTTCATTTAAAAACAACGCGTGATTGCAATGTCATGTCTAATTGATCCTATAAGATTACTGTACCTATTTTTAAATGTCGCTGAAAAATAAAGAGTTCTTTTCAAAAAGTTTGAGTGGATGAAGAAATTTCAATGGAACATAGTGCAATAATTAGAACAATTATGGATTTCTATGATTCAGTTCTAGAGATCAAAGAATCTGCATAGTTCTATGGATTTCAATCCTCCAAATTTCCTATGAAAGTCAAAGAGGCTCTTAGTTTTAGTATACGGTCGACATACATCAATCATAATTTTATTTGTCACTCTAAAAAAAAAAACAATTGTCACAGCTGTCGCCTAACAATAATTAGAACATATACTGCTTGTTTGATGCGTTTATTGTCGGAGAAAAGAGTTGTTGATTCGAGTACGACATAGACTTATAAGCAAAAATAAAAATATACGGAGTAGTATTTTACTTAGTGGAGTAGTTAGTACCACACGAACAAACATTTTACTGGAGATGCATGGTAGTCTACCCCGATCAAATGAATCCCACCCCAATGACCCCACGGCAGAACAGCATCATGTTGACTTTTTTTTTCATGGATGAACAAGAGCAAGTTGTCTGACGATTCTAGCTAGCGTAAACATGGGATAATGGGAAGTGGTACTATCAAGAATGAATCTTACCGTCGCCTGAGGATGAAAGAAGCTCCAAGACATTGTTGAACCAGGTCGTCTCGTTGCTAAGAGAGACCGGCACGAACGTCATTATCCCCCTGCTCTTCAAGAAGGCCGGGTCAAGCGCCGTCGCGCCGCCCACCGCGAAGTTGGCACCATGACGAAAGTCCTCCGCGGTCTCGCCGGCGAGGTAGGGCGTTGGCTGCGGCAACCCCAACGACTCCACTGCGCACACAAAAATCGTGAAGTTAACCGGCCAGGAACTAATGCAGGTCAACGCATCATATCTCGACCCCAATTCCTGGCTAAATGCTAGTAATGGTTACCGATGAAGTCGATGATGAGGCGGCCGTCGGAGGCCCGGCCGCTGGGATGGTGAAAGTAGGTCTCCCCGTACGGCGCCCGGGAGAAAGGCCCCCCGGCGGTGGCCGGAAGGATGGCCGCGTTCCCCGTATCGGTGAGGGAGTCACCGAAGCTGAAGACGCGGTCGTAGTGGGACAGCTTGCCGTCATCACTATGGTCGACATCAGCGCCCGGCACGGCGGCTGCCTCTGCGGCGACGACTACGACGGCAAGGAGAAGAAGAGCCACCAGGACACGAGATAATTGCTCCATGTTGATAGTTCCTGCAGCCGTTTGTATTATTTGGAGTAATAGGGTATTCGCAGTGTTGTCATGCAATCAGGCCCAGTGGCTGGTAAGCTGGTGGCATCAATTTCTGTGTTTGTCGGGATTAGCACGTCGTGGAGGCGTGGAGCTCGTGGCTCACGATTATAAATTTGAAATTCAGAGTGCTTTCCGGTTATTCACGTGTGCTCGTAGATCGGTTCTGAGATTCCATTTATAGATTGACTTCTTTTTTCTACTACTCCACGTCTTTTTGTATCTCTAAGTTGTGATTATGCAAGCACTATGGCGCGCGCACCAAAACTCTTTCTCGTCAGCCTCTCTCTAATTTACGTCCATGCAAGCAATATCACTAACACAAGCAAACATGACATTGTACAACATTTGCTTTGATTTTTAAAACATTCATCTATCTAACCACTAATCTTGTTGGCGTTCTGTTTAATGATTCGATTAGTCGAGGCAAAACGTTCCGTTGAATCTACATATTCTCTATTGTTTCGCTTGTGCTGGCAAGGGAAGCACACGTGCCACAAGTCACCTAGCATGGACAATGGATAAACAGTTCTAGCAATTTTATTGAGGTGACGATGATAATTTACATATACAGGGTATCTTCATATATAGATAGATATGATAGACACAAATAGAAGATACTTAGGTTCAAGAATTTGGTGTGCAAGAATACATATCGTGCTTAGTATGGGAAAACGCTAGCAAAAAGATAAGAATTAATGACGAACTTCTAAAACATGCAACACAATTTGTCTTAATTAACTCAAAGCTTCATAGTTTAGATCATAAGAATAAACTCACGGCTATTTCTATTGATAAAAGTTCTCCAAACAACATGTGACGTGATGACGTGCAGGTTCTGATTTTGGTTTGCAAAATCGTGACCGGCATGAATTTGAAACTTCGGAATTATCTGGTCCATGTTATATCAAACCTACAAAATTAATAAAAATGAATTTTGTCTATATCTTGTCTGAAAACTTCACGATAAAAGATTTCTATAATTTCGTTCAGATTTTAGTCTTTGGTGACGTGCCGACATGGTGACATAGGAATCGATCTCAGAGACACAGCAAGGTCACAAGAACAATCAATGCCAAACAGTTATGTCCGAGAGATTTACTGTATCCAGTTGGGACTAGACTTGAGAGGTAAAATGAACAAACATGGTCACACCAGATAAGCGCACTCTGTAGAAAGAAATAAGAATGTGGGCTAAGTTGACATCTGAATCTAGCGACGTGTGGATGGCGGCTGACAATAAGACTCCCTCTTTCTTCCCCGCCTCCAGTGTCACCCCACTTATTCTTCCTCCACCGCCCCCGCAAACCGATGCTGACCGAAGAGTGTAGGGCCTGCACGTTGTGGGAGAGAGAGATAGAGCAGAGGGCAGGCGTGCGGCGGCGGAGAGAGCATTGGAAAAAAAAATGAGAGAATGTAGAAGGAAGTGGGAGAGATAAGGTGATTGGTTCGCACCGCCCAAACGCTTTCATGGGCCACGCGTCCTACTTGAGAAAGTGACTGCTCGCACGGTCACCCGTGAAACAACATTCGCTCACATTCTTGTTTACATCAGGGTAAAGAGCGTATACATTCCTTGAAATAGGCTTGCGCCCCGCTATATTAATATAGCAACCACCATACAACCATTGAGACCGCTGGGGCAGCAGCACAAACACGCCCAAACAAAAAAAAAAAGAGAGAGAAACAAATGCCGACAATGGCGGATCGACAAACGGAGAGGTTTCGCAACCGCTGCGCACCCACGTCCCACCATGCTCCTAGAGCTCCGAAGCGCCGCGTACCAAACAATCCCTTCAAGAAGGAAAGCGACGACTACGACGCTGCTGCCCGGATGGACCTAGGGTTTCCCCCGGTACGCAGAGGGAAGAGAGGGAGGGAAACCACCGACGCCCTTCAAGAAGGACAGACGGCACCCGCGGGTGCCACCGCGTCGGCGTTGGACAAGCCAACAAGGAATTCTCCCGACCCCATCCTTCATCCCGGACGCTCCGTAGCTCTCCACCAAAATCGTCCACTAATCAGCGCCCACAGTCATGAAACCATCACCGTTGTCTCACCAAGGAACAAGGATGTGAGACCTGCACGACGGAGGAGAGAAGCCCGGCAAGGGACTAGGGACGGTAGCACCACGGGCACGCGGGAGGGACCGGCCTCCACCGCCCGAGGGCAGTAACCGACCGGACGCAATAGCAGGAGCAAACCAGGTCTGCATGCCGGCAGGCCGGGCCGGGCCCCGAGGAGCCCGTAAAGCTCCCGCCGCCGCGCTGCAGTAGGCGCGCCGCCGGCGCCGCCACCCCTGTCCGAGCCAAGTTTCCTCTTCCATCTGCCGAAAACGACGACGCCGTGCCGGGGCCGGCCCGCCCAAACCCAGATGGGGCCCTTAGGGCCTAGATCTGGGCCGGGAGGGCGCCGTCGGCCACCACCACGCCACGAAGACGCCCCACCGCCAAGAGGCCGCGCCACCACCTTCCTACCCTCCGGCGAACCGCCCTCGGCCGCCGGACCACAGCCCGCCAAGGAGCACCGCCGCCAGCCGCCCGCCCCGAGACTGGCCGCGAACGCACGGGTGGAGACAGGTCCGCCGCCGCCGGCACAACCCGGGCAACACCCGGTGGCGCCCGCCGGCGGCGGCGGGAGGGGAGAGTCGGGAGCGGAGGAGGCGTGGTCGTCCCGGTCGCCCGCTCGGGGAGGCGACGGGGACGAGGAAAGAAGTCTGTTTCTGGTGTTGCTTACCTCAAGAGCGTATACATTCGCTAGGGAAAAGTTAGCTAGGCGGGCACAACAAAAGAACCAGTCCAACAAATTTATCTAGGAAAAGCTCTGAGACAACCATAGATCGAAAAACACTTATACTAGATAATAGCAGGCCCATTACGTATTCTCACCGGATAATGATGTCATAATTATAATGACTTTCTCCAACACCCGCAACTCAATATATTTCCCCGCAACAAATGAGTATCCTGAATGTAAGTTTTGGTCGTTTTGGCGAAGCCATGTGTCCAAACAGACGTTTGTTGAGGTGTAAAAACGTTTGCTTCTTGTGACACTTACAGTCCCCTTAGCATGGCGCGGGCAACAAACTTGTTAGCAGCCTCCGTGTAATGGATCCCGTCCCATGAAACGGACCCCGACGGGTAGGCGCAGGCCCTTCCCAGCGGCGTACCGCAGAAGAAGGTGAAGTTGAAATTGTACGGGCCGCCACCGCCGCCGCAGCACGCTGCCAAGGGCATGCCGGCAAAACCTGCGGGCAGAAAAAGTAGTGAGAAACGATAGCATGCATGCGCACCAATTTATCCAAGCTAGCTAGGATGATATTTTGGCGTGAGTGAGGCGGGCACCGTATTTTCTGGGAGAGGAGACGATTGCGGTGATGGGGCGGTACAAATCGCCGTAGTGGATATACGTGCGGGGATGGGCTCGCCGGAGTCGCCGGAGCATGCGATTCAGCGCGCGATTGTGCAGTTGGGCGAGCTGGTTGAACGGCGCGATGCAGCCGGACGCCCGGTCGTAGTAGCCGCGGGCGCCGCTGGGTAACAGGGCGAGCAGCTCCGGCTCGCAGCCCATCGGTATCATCCCGTCACCACCATGGTCCTCGCACCAGCATCGATCACGTTCTGCGTAGAAGAAGAAGAAATGAAAAATATATCGGGAGATTATTTGCCTACTTGTGTTAATTAGTCGACGGTGCCGGTGAGCTGATCGAGTTGGCCGGTAGTACTACTTACGATCAGGGCCGAACGGATGACACCGACGATGTGGGGCACCAAACTCTCCGCACCCGCCGTGTCGTTGTTCATGAAGGCGAAGGAGTAGTCGTTGAATCCGATCTCTCCGAAGTAGAAGAGGGAGCTCGCACTGATCTTGCGCTGCTCTGTAATTGTAGTATATACAGTTCTATCCTAATCAGCGCCTTGTCAACCGCATGAGCTGATCAGCTAGTTGATCAAGATTCGAGATCCCTCGGCTACCCCGGAACAATTGCAAGCGCAGCGAATTGATTCTTGTTGTAAAACTTAAATTCTTATTGGACCGTAGATAAAAATTAAAATGGCCAAGCCCTTGTCATGAATCATGATATATTTACCTTTGCGTGTGGAGGCAAGCTGCTGCAAAACACCGTTGAACCAGGTCGTCTGGTTGCTGAGTGAAACCGGCACGAAGGATGTTATCCCTCTGCTCTTCAAGAAAGCCATGTCAAGCGCCGTCGCACCACCCACCGCGAAATTCACGCCCTGCCGGAAGTCGTCCGCGGTCCTGCCGGCGAGGTACGGCGTTGGCTCCGGCAACCTCAGCCACTCCACTGTATCCACAAGACCACAACCACAAAAACAGTGTGAGCTTAGATCAGGAATTCAGGTCAACGCTCTGAACCGGAACTAATGATCGCTGGTTGAGCGGCTGATGCATACCGATGAAGTCGATGACGATGCGGCCGTCGGAAGCCCGGCCGCTAGGGCCTTTGAAGTGGGTTTGCCCATAAGGCAAGTTTGTGAAGGGCCCTCCGGCGGTGATCGGGAGGATCGCCGCGTTCCCGGTGTCGGTGAGCGAGTCACCGAAGCTGAAGACCCGGTTGTAGCGCGTGTGGCCGTAGCTTGTGCCACTGCCTCCGGCGACAGCGGCGAGGAGAAGGGCCGCTAGGAGGAGACGGGAAGATGGCGCCATTACGAGTAACAGGAGCCCGCGATCAGTGATGGTGCTACTGATGCTTGCGCTGTGGGTGTGCCAATCGCGTCGATGTCTTGGTGTTTTGACTTTTGGTACACCAGCCGTTGAGCCGCACATGCACATGCATCTTTTCGAGAGAGCACATGCTTTGTCACATGTTACCTACACTTACGAGTTTTTTTTTTTGCAAAACACGACAAACGCTAACAAACACATGCAAACACTCACCCATATGAACGCACACACATACACACCCTAACCCTATGAACACCTTCGAAATACTGAGCCGGCGGATTGAGTCTTGAGATTGACGAAGTCACCACAGACGCCTCGCTGTCGATGGGAGCGTCACCTCCCACTGAAGAATATTTCGCCCAGTGTCAAAGCTGGGTTTGAACTCTGATAGGCTGGGGTTACAACCACCCTGCTAACCATCCTGCCACGGACAGGTTCTCACGCTTACTGAGTTCACATTTGGAGAATTAATTTATATGGATATGTCCGCCTTTCTCACAGTTTTGAAATCTCGATGTGGAGCAGCATCGGAGAAACTGACAAATTACAGTAATGAGAAGGAGTTGATGCAGGAACATATGGATGGCCGGATTACAATGATGATTATATTCGTGGGTATTTAACAAACCATGATTAGGTTGGTAATGGGCATGTTAACACATAGGGCGTCGTAACATCTCCTTGAGTGCTTGGTGATATAGCCCAAGTGTGGACATGTCCCGATCTTCACGGATTGACGGAGGAAAAGGCGAACTCACGCAAGAACACGAAGAATAAGAATACAAATTCGATACAATTGACGTGTTTTTCTCACCGGTCGGTCCAACCGGCTCAATAGAATCCACATGTGTGGGATTTTGTTCCTGATCTACTCTTTGCCCTGCGGGCATCATTGCTAAAGGTTGCAGCTAGGACAATAGTCACGCAATGTAATGTCTAAGGTTGCGTCCTTAATGTGTTTGGGCCGAGCCTCCAATAGGCCGGTTTGTATCAGTCAGAGTCCAACTAGGTTTAGGAGTCATGTTCGGTTAGGTTTGGGTTCAGCGACCCCTACCTCTTTGTCCTATATAAACAAAGGGGGTGTCACAATATTAGGCGAGTTGAAAATTATGTAGAACTAAAAGTTCAAGATTGTCGTCCCTAGGGGATCGGCGTGCAAGACGACGTCTCGGACGTTCGTTAGGTTATCCAGCAAATAGAGTCATGAGTGTTCTTGAATCTGTCAAGAGTTATTGTGCGTGGCGAGAAGGTCCTTGAATCTGTCAAGGGTTCTCAAGCTTGGCGTGAGTCGTGTTGTTTATCTTCATGTTGCTCGCCTAAATCTATCTAGATTCTTCAGGTTGCGTGGATTGCCACGTGGTTGGGAGAATAGTTATCTCAGTGGTTCTTGCGGTAAAAGATCGGGCAAACATCTACATCATCTGGTATCGGAGCGTCAGGTTGATCACCGCGAGGGAGTTCGTCCAGTCAAAGATTGATCTGCAGGTTTGCTAAGATTGGCTGATTTGTTTTTGCTGGAATTGTTGGCGGAAAGACGACGAGTTGCGTGTTGCCGCATCTCGGAGAGTCGGAGGTGGAGTTGGCGTTGGCGACCAAGATCGAACTACCAACGCGATCCCCACTGGGATCGATTTTCATTACCATCAGATAACGAAAACACAGGGTACGGCAGTATCCAGGTTCTCAGCAGTATCAGAAAAGTAAAGGCTACAAACTAGAAAGCAAAAGGAACCAGCTTCTCCGCCGACAGCGAGAGAGAGCTAGGTTCAGACAGAGGGTATTATCCTAAACTTCACAGAGATATTACAACTACCAGTTTTTAACAGCAAAACGACACTACAGACACAGGCAGGTCGACAACCAGCACATTGGCGAGAAGAGCTAGCCCCCACTTCTTTTTTCCGCCTCCCCCACGATACTTTTGACTCTCAGGCATCGCGATGAGGTCCTTCCAGCAGTCTTGGACCAACAGAGTCCCCAGCAGCAACTGACGATGTGGCGAGGTTCATCAAAGTGTCAGCTCCCGCGCGTAGGTCCTCCTGATCTGCAGAATTGTGTAAACCTGCCCAGTATTTCACAAAGACACAAAGGTAACAGATTAGTTCATTAGGGGTTTTTATTAGTTTCCCCTCAAAACAGGCTGTGTTATGAGTCTTCCAGATGGCCCAGCACACTGCAGCCACCAAAGTGATCTGAACATTTCTACTAATTGGGAGGAAACGAGGTATCCACCAGAAATATTGAGAAAAGGAGCTAGGCCGGGTTGGGGCACCAATGGCATGTGCAACAGTAGACCAAACATACTTAGCCGCTGAGCAAGTGAAGAAAAGATGATGGATTGTTTCAGCCTCATCACAAAACTGGCATCTTCCATTTCCAGTCCATCCTCTCCTCAGTAAGTTATCTTTAGTAGCAATGGCATTGTGCCAAATGAGCCAAAGCCAAATTTTGATTTTCAGAGGAACCTTTACTTTCCAAAGATGTTTAAAGGATCTATCAATCCCAGCACTACTAAGAGAGTAGTACATGGACTTGACACTGAAGCAACCATTTTTAGTCCACTTCCACACAGGTTATCTTCTTCAGAATTTAGAGCAGTTCCACATAGTAAGTTCTGCATCTCCCTCAGCTGATCTTGTAGATGAGCATGTAACCATCTTCTGAAAGTGAAACGCCAGCCAAGCTGAGCTGCCCGAGTGATGTAGCCCGACATACGACCATCACCATGTCAAGTACTCCAACACATCCCAAGTCACAATGGACCTCAAAGGCGAACTCCTTCCACTATGTGATTCACTATATGTCACCTTTGGACGTTATACTACTTAACCATTGTCCCTGCGTATTGCTAGTCATGACGGGTACGAGTCCACGGGAAGATGGCCAAGGCACAAGAGGAATGAGGGACGACAAGACGGTGGCTTGGAAGAGAAGAAGGAAGAGGAGCAAGCAGCCCCAGGCAGCGGTACTACCACCAGAGGTCGCGGTACTACCGCCCCAGCAGCTCCAGGCAGCGGTACTGCCGCCGCCGCTACCGCCAGAATCGGCGCTCTGTTGTTCAAGCCGGTACCTCCAGCGGAAGCGCAGCGGTACTACCGCTGGACTCAGCGCGCGGTACTACCGCCACGACATGATCAGAGGCGGCTTCGAAGGCCCGCCCCAGCGGTACTACCGCTGCGGCAGGAACCAGCACGGGTTGGAGGCCCTTATCCTCTCCCCACCTACCCCCCTTTGGGTCAACCCTATATATAGGCACCTACCCCTTCAGATCTAGATAGACTATGTTTTGAGATTAGAGTAGAGCTGTGCTCCCCACCTCAAGACGGTCTCCTTCCTCCCCTTGCGGGGATGGTTCCTCCCCTTGTGGAGAAGATCCCCTTGTGGATTCAAGACCTCTACTTGTAGTTTGACTACTTGCCAATCTTTCATCTTCGGGTGATTTTATTGGAGCGGTTCGGTTGACCGTTGGAGAAACAACCATCCAAGATCCCTTCTTGTATCTACTTGCCGATCTCCCACCTTCGTGTGGATTCTATTGGGCCGGTTGGACCGACCGGTAAGGGAAACAGCTCTTGTATCGTGTGCGTGTTCTTGTGTTCGGGGCGTTCTTCGTGTGTTCTTCGTGTTCCTCGTGTTCTTGCGTGCGTTCGTCCACATCCTTCGTCAATCCGTGAAGATCGGGCCACCCTAGTAGTCCCGTACTACATCACCGAGCCACTGTAATATCATTCTCATTGCAAACCTCTAGGAGTTCTGGGAATCTATCTTTGAAAGCAACTTGTCCACACCAGGCATCACCCCAAAAGTGAGTCTTGAGCCCATTTCCAATCACCATTTTCCTGCTACACAGATAGCCATCTCTAACATGAAGCATATCAGACCAGAAAGCAGAGTCAGATGGTCTGCGTTTGGTACCAAAAATGCCACCATTTGCAGATATTTCCTTCTCATGAAATCTTGCCAAGGCCCCACACCAGTTTCAAGCCTCCACCACCATTTGCACATCAGACTGATGTTGAAGAGGGTGAGATTTTTGAAACCTAGGCCACCTTTCTTTTTAGGCTTATAGATCAAGCTCCATTTGACCCAGTGCATCTTCTTTTTGCCAGTGCCCCCAGCCCACAAAAAGGCCCTAATTTGTTTCTCCAAACCAACTATATTGGTTTTATGAAACAATCTCAAAGCAAGTTGATAAACTGCAGAAGATGACAGACATGCATCCACTTTTGTAACTCTCCCAGCAATCGACATGCGACTACCCATCCACCCACCCATTTGCTTTTTAAAGGAATCTTCAACAAATTTCATCTCAGCAACTGTCATCCTCCTAGCACAAATTGGGGTGCCCAGGTACTTCATAGGCCATTTCCCCTTCTGGCAATTGAAAAGGTCAGCATACTCCTGCATTCTGCTATCATCTTCCATTACAAGTAAAACCTCAGTCTTGTCAAAATTAATTTTCAGACCAGACATTGCCTTAAAAATGTACATCAGCAACTTAAGATTTCTGGCCCCTTCAAGATCATCTTTGAGAAGCAGGACTGTGTCATCAGCATATTGCAGGATGGCACAGCCACCATCAACCCATCTATCAGCAAGTCCAGAGAAAAGCCCATTGTCCTTTGCTAAACAGACCATTTTCGACAAACAATTAGCAGCAATATTGAAAAGGGTGGGAGCCAGGGGATCTCCTTGCCTGACCCCTTTGAAGCTACCAAAATAAGGCCCTTTTTCATCATTAAATTTTACACTAAGGGTACCATTAGTAACAGTTTTCCTCAACATCTCTAACATATGCTCACTGAACCCCTTCTGTCTACAACAATCAAACAGGAAGTCCCAATTCACCTTATCATAGGCTTTCTCGGAATCAATCTTCAAGATCACACCCTGTTGTTTGTTAAACTTGGTGTCTCTCAAGATATCCTGAAGGAAAGACACACTGTCATGTATATACCTCCCTTTAATGAAAGCACTCTGACATGGGTGAATGATCTTTTGCATGATGTTCTCCATTCTATTTGTCAGAAGTTTGGTAGTAATCTTGAACAAAACCTGGAGCAGACAAATGGGTCTGAACTTCTGTATAATGTCAGCATCCTCACCTTTAGGGATGAGAGTAATCACCCCATCCTGTCCAAAGAGATTTTTTGTTGATGAAACTCACAAAAAATCTGCAACAGATCATGTTTAATAATTGGCCAGTAAGCTTGATAGAATTCAATTGGAAAACCATCTTGCCCAGCTGCCTTGTTTTTCTCCATCTGATCCACCACTGCTTTGATTTCCACCTCAGAGAACTCAGCATCCAGAATAATATTATCCTCTGGAGAAAGTTTTTCCTCAACATTCCAGACATCTTGTCTCATTCTCACTGCAGGGATTTGAGCAGGACCAAAGAGATCTTTATATAACTCCGGACCAAGATCGAAGGCCGTGTTCAGTTTCTAATCTCCGCGAGATCTGTTTCCATCGCTAAGAATTGGTGTGTTGACAGGTTCTATCACGACAGGAGGCCGTGGCTGACTGGCTGTTATACGATCGTAGATCAGATCGGCCGTGGTATTTGCGTAAAAAAAAAGAGAATCGAAAAGGAAAGAGCAGATTTGTACGTACTAGTCCAGATCGGATTGGAAGTATAAAATGCAGGGTCGGATCGGATTGATACGTGAAGGAAAGAAATAAAAAGGAAAGAGGAGATCTTGGTTGAATTTGTTCCGGATTTTGTGGGATTAATTCTGGAAACAAAAGGAAGGAAAAACAGAAAGGAAAGGAAACAAATTCGCTGCAGATCCGAAATTTATGGCGAACGAGAGGAAAGTTTTTTGTCCAAGCGAAAAAAGAGGATTCACGTACAGATTGGACTCATTTTAATAGCAGCATATACGTGACTAGTCTATCTGTTTGGAGTACTTTTTGCGTACGGCAAGGAGAAAAAAATATATAGATACACTGATTTTAATTTCAAGAGGTGGTGGACTTGAATCATTTGGATCCTTGGCGTGCAGTAACTTGTATTGTTTGTTTTGGATGATGTGCCAAGTTTGTTCCCAACAATTTCAGATTGCCTCCGCATGCGTATTCAGCTTATTTGGATCCTTGGTGTGCAGGAATTTGTTCTGTTGTGCTTGGGGTGATTTGCGTGGTGCGTTTACATGTGCAGTCCGAAGGTTGTGTGTCTCAATCAAGTTGGTGGTGCCAAACATGAAAGACGCCAAGAACAAGTCTAGCTATCCCAGAGGGAGGATGTGGTGTGGCAGGCCGGCAAAGACTTGAGAAGTGAGAAGCTAAAGGTTGCAGTTAGGACAATAGTCACGCAATGTAATGTCTAAGGTTGCGTCCTTAATGTGTTTGGGCCGAGCCTCCAATAGGCCGGTTTGTATCAGTCAGAGTCCAACTAGGTTTAGTAGTCGTGTTCGGTTAGGTTTGGGTTCAGCGACCCCTACATCTTTGTCCTATATAAACAAAGGGGGTGTCACAATATTAGGGGAGTTGAAAATTATGTAGAACTAAAAGTTCAAGGTTGCCGTCCCTAGGGGATCGGCGTGTAAGACGACGTCTCGGATGTTCGTCAAGTTATCCAGCAAATAGAGGCATGAGTGTTCTTGAATCTGTCAAGAGTTATTGTGCATGGCGAGAAGGTCCTTAAATCTGTCAAGGGTTGTCAAGCTTGGTGTGAGGCGTGTTGTTTATCTTCATGTTGCTCGCCTAAATCTATCCAGATTCTTCAGGTTGCGTGGATTGCCACGTGGTTGGGAGAATAGTTATCTCGGTGATTCTTGCGGTAAAGATCGGGCAAACATCTACATCAAATCCTAATACTTATTATCTCGCTGTCAAAAGTATACTCGTGAAATATGTACAAAGTGTTATCTCATTGTGAACTAATGTCACCTTTTGCGTCCCACTGCATGTTGGATGTGCATGCTTTGACTATGGTTTCATTTCAATGAGTGCTATCTAGAGTAGCAGATAGTAGACATTATTTATTTTTTACATTTTGCATATCTTTTATTTTTCTTATTGTATACTAGAATCATAATAGTTAAGTAGCACAAAAGTCTGATGTATGCATTGAACTATGATGAAACAAGATGCTTAAGTATTAATCAAGTTGATTTGCAAAATAAAACATTGTAATATCAGAAGCGTAATAGAAGCAGCTCTCGGTTTTTTAACTTATAGCTGTACACTATTTTTTTACAAGGAATGGTCTTATTTTAGTGCCAATCTTCAACAACAAGGAGGATGTTCAAAGTTGCACTAATTACCGTGGAATCAAGTTGATGAGCCATACAATGAAGCTATGGGAGAGAGTCATTGAGCACCGTTTAAGAAGATTGACAAGCGTGACCAAAAATCAATTTGGTTTCATGCCTGGGAGGTCTACCATGGAAGCCATCTTCTTGGTACGACAACTTATGGAGAGATACAGGGAGAAGAAGAAGGATCTTCATATGGTGTTCATTGACTTGGAGAAGGCGTATGATAAGATACCACGGAATGTCATGTGGTGGGCCTTGGAGAAACACAAAGTCCCAACAAAGTACATTACCCTCATTAAGGATATGTATGATAATGTTGTGACAAGTGTTCGAACAAGTGATGGCGACACCAATGACTTTCCAATTAAAATAGAACTGCACCAGGGGTCAGCTTTGAGCCCTTATCTCTTTACTTTGGTGATGAATGAGGTCACATGGGATATACAAGGAGATATCCCATGGTGTATACTCTTTGCGGATGATGTGGTGCTAATTGACGATAGTCGGGCGGAGGTTAATAAAAGTTAGATCTGTGGAGGCGGACTCTAGAATCGAAAGGTTTTAGTCTTAGTAGAACCAAAACTGAATATATGAGGTGCACTTTCAGTACTACTAGGCACGAGGAGGAAGAGGTTAGGCTTGATGGACATGTGGTACCTGAGAAAGACACCTTCCGATATTTGGGGTCTATGCTCCAGAAGGATGGTGATATCGATGAAGATGTGAGTCATCGAATCAAAACTGGTTGGATGAAGTGGCGCCAAGCTTCTGGCGTCCTCTGTGATAGGAAAGTGCCACAAAAGCTAAAAGGCAAGTTCTATAGAAACGGCGATTCGACCTGCGATGTTGTATGGCGCAGAATGTTGGCCGACCAAGAGACGACATATCTAACAGTTAGGTGTAGCGGAGATGCGCATATTGAGATGGATATGTGGCCACACAAGAAAGGACCGGGTTAGGAATAATGATATACGTGAGAGAGTTGGGTAGCACCAATTGAAGAGAATGTTGTCCAACACCGTCTAAAATGGTTTGGTCATATAGAACGTAGGCCTTCGGAAACGCCATTGCATACCGGACGGATAAAGCGGGATAAGAATGTTAAGAGGGGTCGGGTAGGCCAAACTTGACATGGGAGGAGTCTGTTAAGAGAGATCTGAAGGATTGAAATATCACCAAAGAACTAGCCATGGATAGGGCTGCGTGGAAGTTAGCTATCCATGTGCCAGAACCATGACCTGGTTTCGAAATCTTATGGGTTTCAACTCTAGCCTACCCCAACTTGTTTGGAAAAAAAACTTTGTTGTTGTTGTTGCTACTGTTGTTTGATGTTTAGGTAAAGTATGTTAAAATAGGCATATGCGACAAAGGTGTGTAATTGGTCGATGACAAAGCCGTAAAGGAAACAACGTTGCGTAACGTGAAACTCGGGTACAACGATTGTTTGCGCAATGCCGCCAAACCATTTTTGTGTTGCTCCGTGGAAACTATAAATTGTTATTGCTATTGCAGGTGGATTTGGTGATGGATACACCATTTTGACTTCACAGTGCTGCATTGATGTAAGGCTGATTCGTGGTATGTTTGTCCATATCATGCAATGCCACATCGGAGGTTAAGGGTGGCATGGCCATGGAGTTGTGTTTTCCCTTTTCTTTTTGAGAGAATAATTTTCAAAAGCATGTTTGTGGTTACTCGGCTTGACTATGGGAACATAAGAAAATTTATTGTTTTGGAGTGGCATTTGTAGTTACTCTCTCCGATCCTAAATACTCACTCCGTCCCAAAATAACTGTTTCAAGTTTGTCAAATAATGGATGTATCTATACATTTTTCATGTCTAGAATCATCCACTTTTTGGCAAATCTAAGACTATTATTTTGGGACGGAGGAAGTATATTTTTGTGGGAAATAAAATATATATTTTTGTGGACGGAGGAAGTATATGATATTTTAGGTGTTTCATATTTTGACTTGATATAGACAAAAATGAGTGAACATAGACAGTGAACAGTGAAATATGTTTAGATACATATAGCTACATGTGAATTGGGAAAAGAGCTAAAACATTTTATATTTAGAAACGGAGCGAGTACATTTTTCCAAATTGCGACATTCTACAAGTGCTAAGGCTACTCAAAGAGTGCTCGAAGAGGACACCTGTGTTTTTTTTAAGAGCCTGGATGCCATGACCTGATCACCCGTATCAATTAAAAATTTAAACACAAATCAAACAGCTGATGCTCCTCCGTGACGTAGTTTATGCGTTTGATTTTTACTTTTCTGAAACGTCAAATGTGTTTTTCTCAAAAAAAAAAAAAAACATACCAGGCATTTGATGTATATACATCTTTAGTGTTGACGTATGCGTTACACGTACTCCCTCCGTTCCAAATTAATTGACTTTCATTTGTCCACACATGGATGTATCTAGACATGTCACACCTATAGATACATCCACATGTGGACAAATGGAAGTCAATTAATTTGGAACGGAGTGAGTACATACTAACCAGTTCTGCGAACATGAAAAAACAGTACAAAAACGAAATTGATTGATCTGGGACGCACGATCTAGATTCGACGTGGTTTCAGGTTTCCATAGAAACTGAGTTTCCGTTGGATACTTTCTCCGTCAACAACACTGCACCGAAACTGCATGTTTCAGGCGAAGGGCAGAACTGTGAATTTCGTAAACGTGCAGCGCCTCGTTGTTGTTAATTTCTCCTCGTCTCTGAAACCCTAACCCCCCCCCCCCCCCCCCCACCTCCTCCCTCTCGCCGCCGAAATTCAAATCCCTCTGTTCCCGGCGCCAGCCGCGCGCCGCCATGCCGGACGTGCAGCCGCTCGTCAGCGACTTCGTCCTCAAGCTCAAGCGCCGGTAAGAAATTCCCCTCCCCGTCCGATTCCGTGCCGAACCGGCGTCGCTCTGGTGTGCTCATGCGTCATGCTCGTGTGTTTTGTGTTTGTGCAGTAAGGTGGAGGGGTCGCATGCTGTGGCGCGGCAGACGGCAGAGTTGCTGAGGTCAGTGGTGTCGCAGCACCGGATGGGCAGCACTAACCAAGCGGCGGCTCTCGCTGACGCCATCCGAGCCGTCGGGGAGCATCTCATAGCAGCCAATCCCATCGGTGCGCCCCAATTTTTTTTTCCGAATTGTGACCCCATAACGTTGCTGTTAAACTCGGATTTGCTTATTTCCCTCTGTGCATCGTTTACTTGCTGGTGCTTGACTCGGTTCGGTGCAATGTATTGCTGTGCTAGCGAATTTTTTGCTTTGATAAGTGCAAAATCCATCGATTTATCTGTGGCAATAGTTCAATATTTTCGATTATGATGCTCTTTTTTTATGTGCTTAATGTGTGTCATGTTCATGTAGATAATGTATTGCATTTTTTACATCTTTGTTCTCAAGCTAACAAGCTTAGATTCTCCTATGTTTGCCTTTGATTCGATCGGCCGATAGAATCATTTGGGTCGTGGCTATGGAAAGCACATACCTTGCGGAACAGCTGAGCTTCTAGGTAATATAGGTTGGCGCAAATTGAAAATTATTTTTATATAGCCTACACTTATTGACTGCTTAAAACGTTGTGTCCAAATTTTCAATCTATTTCCTATTTGAAATGATGTGTACCAGCTGGTGGAAATGATAGAAACTTTATCTTCCAACAAATGCACCTAAATTTCTGTATTTTGTACATTGCTTTTTTTTTGTGTTGTCAAATCTAGTTTTCCAATTTGGTCCAGCATATCGTCAGTTGTGTGACCATAATAAGCTAGACGTGAGTTGACATCAGTGAACTTGTTTCGCTGAAATTTAAGTTCTGAATTGTAATGTAGCTTTTCGTTCTAAATCAATCAGCGTAAATCTCTGTGCCACTTGCTGAAACCTAGTAGGGCACTTGCATACTTTCTTTAACTAGACATATAACCCCTGTATTTCAAAACTAATTATTTGCAGATAGTGTCCTGCTAAAACAAGAGACAACTCATATGAACATGTGAGATACAAGTTAAAATAATGAGATTGTAAATGTAGCGTTCCAGCAAAAAACCACTAGTTTTTTCTTATGGCTTATTACAGCTGAAGAATTTGATCCGGCTATCCGCTTCCTCCAGGTTTAGGTTGGAAGAGATAATACTTTTGACATGTGAGTTTAATTTTCCCGACTCATTTTAAGGAAGTAGAAATAAGGCATGTTAATGCATTACCCCCTCTATTTCTCTCGGTGAATATATGTAGCATTTTGATTTGTTGGCACTAGCACCATTACACCTTACATAATTTAGTAAATTCAGTTAATATTTGATCTGTAGCTAGATATCAATCAGCCAGTCCCATGAATATTTCAATTGCTGAATGGGCCAAAGGTGTCAGAAATAAGGATGATTTCGTCATAGCAAATTGCACCCTTACTATAGGGTTGCACACGGGCACTTATTATTCAGCTTCAACTTCATGTATTGTGAATAATATGTTGTGTAGCTAAAATTAGCTTCAATATTTCTGAAATCTTTCTCTTCTCTGTTTGCAGAGCTCGCTGTTGGAAACATTGTGAGACGTGTCCTGCATATAATAAAAGAGGAAGACATATCTTCTACAGCAGTTGGTATTGAAGGTCTTTCTGTAACTGCTGTCAGTGATGATGAATATGACAGTGGAAATGATGACCGTCCTACCTTATCCGCTGCTGTTCTCGCTTCCCATGCTAGAAACCTTCTTCGGGCACCATCATTGCAGACTCTCCTGGATGATATTCCTGTGAGCACTGCACTTTCACATTCTGCATCATCAGCTGGGGATTCAGACGGTAAAAGTAAATATACGATCTCAAGAATTTTTGTTCTCTTCTACTACATCTGAACAGGCATTTATAGTTATTATTCTTTTATATTTGAATCATCTACTTATATATGCTACCTGAACAGGCATTCCTTTTTATATTGATTTATTTTGGAATCGTCTTGTGTTTAAGAAATCATTAAATTATTGATATTTTCTCAAGTTTCTGACACCCTTAAATTGCCTATTCATTTCAATATTTGTGTTACTGTTGACTCTGAACTTGTGTGTCTTCCATGTAAGCAGCTGGAGATAAGAGCTTAAAAACTCGGAAACTAAAGCATGATGTTATTGCTGCCATTGGTGACCTTATTGAGGAGATAGATACATGTTATGACCAGATTTCTGAGCAAGCGGTTGAACTTATTCACCAAAAGTACGATCATCTTGTGGCCAACATACATGAATACTACTTTAACATCAACTAATGAGTAATCACATCTATCTCTTCAACTGAAATAACTATGCGATGGAAAACATTTTTGAAGTTTTGCATACAATTGGGATTAGGATATCGTAGACATCTGTATCATGGAAGAACATGTGCCCAATGCTAAATGGTTACTATTTCCGGTGATTACACTACTTCTCTTACAAAAATCTATCTAAAGAAGCAATCTTTTTGTCGATTTTACTTGTTATCCGTACTACTCTATCTTGACAGATAAATTTAATCTAGTAAAGTTTGCATGGACTTAAATACTTTGTAGGTGTCAACTAAGCTCATAATTCGCCCCACTATGAATATAATAATAGATACAATTACATCTTGTAACACTTAAGACCATCTTAAACATCTTCCCTTTTTGTGTTTCACATACCAACCGGGCCTAATTAATGTTTTTGTTTTCTCCAGTGAGGTCATCCTAACTCTAGGTCGTTCGAAAACCGTGAAAGAGTTCCTGTATGCTGCAAAAGAGAAGAAACGATCTTTTCGTGTATTTGTTGCCGAAGGTGCTCCAAGGTTTGTCCACCTTGCCATCTCATTGACCAATTTCTCTTCGAATCTTCTCGAGTGATTCACTATTGTTGTTTCAATGCTTTAATTAGATACCAGGGACATGTTCTTGCGAAAGAGCTGGTTGAGAAAGGGGTACAGACTACTGTTATTACTGATTCGGCTGTTTTTGCTATGATCTCCCGAGTTAACATGGTATGTATGTAGGGCTATATTATTCTATAGACATCTTTGTTTCTGTTACAACTTTAACTCTTGATTCATCTTATAGGTTATCGTTGGAGCTCATGCAATAATGGCAAATGGTGGAGTTATTGCACCAATAGGGATGAATATGGTTGCTCTTGCTGCTCAAAGGCATGCTGTGCCCTTTGTCGTCGTTGCTGGCAGCCATAAGGTTTGTTTCTATGTTTTATGAACTGAATTTGCATGTCGATTGCAATGTTTCTGTCTTAAGCAACTAAAGAATCATGATATGCTTTTCTGTTATTCAGAAGGCATAGTGTTTGGTCAATATAGACATGTGGTTTCTTCAGATTCTGATCAAATCGACTGTCCTACTGCTGTTAACCTATTTGTTTCAATGTCTGTAGTAAAATGAAGGACAAAAGTTGGTTAGTCACGGTGTGACACCATGTGTTGCATTGACCGTGTGACACCATGTGTGCTATGTCAACAAAATATCATTATAATTGTGAGAGTATTATTACTGCATCAAATTCCAACACATAAATGTGTTGTCAACTTGTCATTTACTCTTCTCCACAAATGTTCTGACAATCTCAGCTGTCAGGACGTCACTTTGATACTTGTATTGTAGATTCTATAGTCCGCATTGCTCTTAGGTCTCAAAATGTTTGGTACATTCATCATCCTTGCTCTTCTTTCCTAGTTGAATGTATTAAGGAGAATGATTTTATTTTTAGAATGTCAATTAGACCACTAGATTTCGTTTTCTCCAGTTGTCAACTAAATCTTACTCTGGTGAGCAATACACGTTGTGGCCTCTGACCGATGACCACACCAACCAGTATTTGACTGCTGAGCTTTCCCACTTATTTCATCTATAGAAGGCTTTATGCCTTAAAAGCTATGATTATTCCTGTTAGTTATAGTGCTGTTAAAGTGCAAGAGTTGTTTGCTGTTGTAACCTCTGTCTCTCCTTTTATGTTTTGCCAACTTGTATGTCTCATAGTATTTTTTTTTGATATCTTATGTCTCATAGTAGGAACTTAATATTTCTCTAATTTGCAGTTGTGTCCTTTATATCCACACAACCCGGAGGTTTTACTCAATGAACTTAAATCACCATCTGATTTGCTGGACTTTGGTGAGTTCTCGAATTGCATGAACTTCAGTACTCAGGATGGTACTCCTCTTCTAAATGTTGTCAATCCAACATTCGACTACGTGCCACCGAAGCTCGTCAGCCTTTTTGTCACCGATACGTAAGTTCTTTTTGCACATATCTGGGACAATGCAAACAAAGTTCTTTATGCACCTATATTTGGGATCATGTAAACAAAGAAATTATGTTTGTGGCTGCTTCCTCTGGGAGTTGAGTATGGAAGAATACACATTGAATATTGTGTGCCTTGAGTTGTAGTTCCATGTAGTTCTTGTGTGTTGAATTTGAATCATACTTATATTTTGTGATATCCTTTAGTACAGAGTTTAGTCATGACATTTTGTTTTCTGATTTCTCACGTGATCTTTATATTTGAGTACTGAGAACTATGATTAATAATTGATAATTAGCTATTTAGGAATGGAATCAGTGGATCCTGTCTAAGTTGTAGGTAGTGTGGGAACCCTAGCTCACCTGTATTCTAACTCCTGTTCGCTTTGAACTAGGGTGCCTATTGTCCTATTTAAAGAAAAGATATATTGTTTAGTGTTCTGAAAGAAAATTTAATCTTGTACTGATATATACGTAAGTCATCCATTTTTCTTTTGTTTTTGATAATCTTTTTCCTAACATACTTACCAATCTTTACATAACAGCGGTGGACATAGTCCATCATATATTTACCGTCTTATTTCTGAGTACTACTCAGCTGATGATTTGGTAGTGCGGCGGACATCAACGTCATGAAAGAACACCAGGCACAGTGGACTACTCGTGTGTTATATAATTATGAAGATCATATGGGATCCTGTGTAAACCCAAGCGACGTTGCCACACTCATCGCAGTTCCTCGTTTTGCTTGTAGAGATAGTTGGAGATGATGCCCTCTTGAATGGAATTGGCTGGTTTGCCTTGGAAATTCAATTCTGTAATTACTGCCATATCGCAGGAGTTCAGTGCAAGCATGCTCTTTGAGATAATTTAATTTCTGGCCTTCTTTTTTTGTGTAAACTGCGGAGGCAATGGGGCCCAGATATTAGCCGTTTAATGAACGAACTGTATAAACTGGAGAAGCTAGATATGTGTGACCCAGTACGTGTTGCACTTTGTAAAAGAGTGGAGTGCTGGTCTAGCACAAGTTTTGTCTGCTCCGTATTAGACTTTGGCCTGGCTTTTGTTGGTGTTGGAGAGTCAAACAATGTGCAAGAGAACACAATATTTTTTTTGAGAGTACGTGTACCTTAATGTTAATACAGGCAAAAAGACATTTACTAGATCATGTCCAAACTGCGAACAGGGTGAACAGACTACACCCTAGCGGACGCAGCTTCAATGACTTTGAAGCTCAAAGTCTATCGGTGACTTTCGAGCCATCTTAGCCCAGACTACACCCTAGCGGGCGCAACTTCAATGACTTTGAAGCTCAAAGTCTAGCGGTGACTTTGGAGCCATCTTAGCCCTTCAAAGCAAATCCAACGGACACAACAAGATGCATCAACCAAACTAAATAAAATCTAAAGTGCACAATTTTTTTTTGAAAAAATTCCAGTAATTTTTATATGTTGAATTATACATTCTGAGAAATTATTGTAGAATTCGGACATACGGTTTATGAATGAACCTCGTTTTTAGTTTCACACCAAATTTTGAACAAAACCATATTTTTGAATTGTATAATGCAACATATAAGAATTACTGTAATTTTAGAATTTTTCTGATCACTTTGAATTTTGAGTTTGTCAAATAGATCTATTTGTTTTCGTTGGATTTGCTTTGGAGGGCCGATATGTCTCCAAAGTTACGGCTTGTCTTTGAGCTTCAAAGTCACTCAAGCCATCCCCACCTTAGCACGGTTTTCCTGTTGAGTAGATACCATGCATAAATTTCTAGTTTGATGTGATCAGTAAATTTGACCCTAGTTTGTTTGATGTGATCTATAAATTGGACCTGTTACCAAAAGCTAAAAACTGTCCAGCTCACCAGGATGATCACATATTACTTAGTGTTTTTAAAAATTCAAATATAGTTTAACTTTTAAACCATACAGTTTTACATAAATTGTCACCAAAGTATTGAAAAATCATATCGGAAACGTCAATATACAACACAATGAAAAAAAATATAGTATGCAAAAAGTGATAACTAACAATTTAAGGATACAAATAAATAAAGGATTAAGAGATAAAAAAGCAAAAAAACAAAGAAGGGCACCCTCAAAGGATGATAGTGTGGTGTCCTACCTTTCGATTTAGGTTTGGTGGTATTGCTTATGTTCTATCTTTGTGCTAAAGTCATGGATCATTTCCATTCAATGCTTTTATTTTCATATGAACAAAGAAAATGGGGTTATTGTGATCATTTATTGAAGGAAAACATTGGTGTAGCGCTTGCTAGTAGTTGTGCCGAGTAACGCAATACTTTGCAAAGAGTGCAGATCCACTAAGATATTCATGTAAAAAGTCCCAAAACATAAACATGTGATCTAGTTTTGAATTCAAATTTAAAGATTGTTCATAGTTTAGATGCTTGGTTCTTCTTTTATAGTATTTTTGTTTCTCCTTTAAAACAAAATGTCGGCTAACTACACCCCCTTTTTTACGCAAAAGGCTAACTACCCCCTTCTCGGGGAAACCGCTTCACATGGAGCAAGTTCTGAAAGTCCGCAAAAACAGAAACCCAACAAAACACAGTCCCATGCTAAGCAATGATCATATGTCGAGCAAATAACTATCACGAGGGCAATATGTCGCATCGCAACCACAGATGGTAGACACGTGGGGTGATTTCGTAAGGATACTCCCTAACTGGTGGCTCAAAAATATAATCTCAACTTGCCCTCTCCCCTACCAAAACCTCAAATCGAAGACCCACAGAATGGCGTTGTGCAGAACAACGATATTTCCTATTTTGATTTATGCACCTCAAAACCTTCTCTCTTCTTTCTTAGCTAGATTTAGATTCAATTTCTTCTACTCATATACCGACTAAGTGCATCTGCCTCCACCACTTAGGTGCCTCTAGTCGCAGTACTCGCGGCTGAGTCAAACAACCATGATGGATTTAATCCTTATAGCAAGGCCATTGTCCACCGCCACAAGAAAATGTATTTAATTCCAAGTTTCTTATTTACACCATAAATATTTTCGAGTAGAACCCCTAAATTTGGTAAATTGGTTTACTTTGTGTCCTTGGAGTAATATTTGTTATAATGTCGAGTTGCTTTTGGATAGAAAACTTGTGCCTAATTGGTTGTAAAAAGAATATAAAGTATTAAGCTTGTTCCACTGGGTGGTGAAAGTTGATTTGGTTGAAAGTGATGTGACGTGGTTGAAAATTGATTTGGTTGCGTTCAATTTCAGAAAAGCACAACATTCACATTTAAAATTTAGTATTATAAATCTTCTTTGGCTCCAACAATAAACTATGTCGATGCTAGAGCAGGAGTTGAGAAGGACAAGCCAGTCACATTGTTGGTAGGCGAAAGGTGACATGAGAGACGCATTGTAGATCAAGGGTTGGCTTGTTCCGACAAGTCATGGCTGGACCACCCTCTAAAATATGAAAAGAGGAGGGATACACTTGTAACAAAAATTCAATGTTAGAAAATCAGAAAGAAAAATGAAGTACTTGAACATTACTTAAAACATACATTGTTTTGTCGGATTTAACTTTGATGTGAAGCTTGATGTCTACAACAAGTACTTTGGGATACTAGAGCAAGTATCATACAAAATGGTAGAGGATGAAAAGAAAGCTTTATATATAATCGCAGCTACAAATTGTTTATGGTTAGAAATTCTTGCGTTACGAAAACACCCATGCAATTTGCAAGAAAAACAGCATGACTAAATTATGATAGAAAAGAATCACCAAAAGCGAGCCCAAACCATGCAAAGCACCTCATGTCACCACATCGACCGTCCTAGACTCCTTGTCGGTTCAGACGCGTGAGATGCGTGTTAGGCAGATGTTAATTACTCACTCCCACCTTGAATAAAATTTGTACTTCTAGATTTAGTACTAAATCAATTTTTTAAAATTTGACCAAATTTATAGAAAAAACATGTATGACATAATATTTTTATATTGTGAAACTTTATTTCAAGATGAATCCAGTGACACTAATTTAATGCCATAAATACTGATGTTTTCTCTATAAAATTGGTAATTTTTTTATAAGTTTGACTTAGCTTTCCTTGCATTCCTAGCCAATCTATTTTCTTTTTACAAGAGCTATCAGCTCAATCTTGTACTCCCTCCGTATCAAAATATAAGATGTTTTAGCATTTTTGGACCCATATATATCTAGACTTGTTCATGTGAATCTTGCACATGAACATGTCTAGATACATATGGGTACAAAAATGCTAAACCATCTTATATTTCGATACGGAGAGAGTATTTTCTAAGGATTTAGTATTATATAATATCCACATCACTTTACACATCTGTAGTCCATAGCCGTCACGAGGATCATCGCATCGCATCGGCGTGCCAGCCGCTCGTGATCGTCCGACTAATCACAAGAATTTTGCTACACAACAACTTATAAATTCACACGCATAGTCTTCACATGCAAAAGACAATGTAGATTCCTTGTCGCCACACGTCGGGTGAACTTTGTAGAGTCACAAGGTGTATTTGCCGTGTCCTAAGCTACTCCCTCCGTACCAAAATGTAAAACTTCCTAGATTTTTTTAGCATTGTCCTGATTCGTTACTAAATACAGAGCAAGACATGTAGTGGCAAGAAACAGTTCAAGGCAGTGTACCACAAGGCAATTAACTCACTGCTATTTAAGCAAGCTAGTTAGCCTGCATGTGGTTCCTAGCGTGTCCTACTTTTGATGACCCGTTTCTATCAGTTTTGCTGCATGAATGTAGATGTAGTACACTACACGCTTCTCCCACTCCTGGTTGCAGGGCGTCAGGGGTCACAAGGATCTTGCTCGCCCGGCAACAAGTCAAATAAATCCTGCTTCGCATTTGTACGAAAAAGGAAAACTTTACATGAATTTGTGACGTGGCAAAAATTAAGGAGGTGGATAGGCAGGCAAACCTTTCTAGATTTGTGTTGCCTAACTTCCATGTAACGTACGCGATTTGCGTGCCAGGTGAACAGTGGAGTGTTTCTTGGGAGTTTGTTAGAGCTTGAATCTCTATGACAGAGACTTTTCAGAGATTTAACGGATAAAGCGGCATGCGGGCACAAGTAATTGTCACCCATGCTAAATCTATATCTATATCTATACTATTATTAAAAGAGCAAACTTGTGTTGATGCATTAAATCTGAGCCCTTCAATATTTGACCAACGGTCCAGATTGCTCCAATGTTTGACAACTCAACACATCTTTTTGTTTCTTAATAATTACGGGATTTGCCACCGCTAATCTATACTTTACTATTAAAAGAGCAAACTTGTGTTGATACATTAAATCTGAGCCCTTCAATATTTGGCCAACGGTCCAGATTGCTCCAATGTTTGACAACTCAACACATCTTTTTGTTTCTTAATAATTACGGGATTTGCCACCGCTAAAAACAAAACGTTCCGAAACTTTCTCCGATCTGAAGTAGCGGCGGCGGAAGAGCAGACTAGCAGAGTACGACGCAGGCGGCCTACGTCAAGCTGGCGCTGCACGAGTTCAATCCCCTTTCTTCTTCTGTGCATATTGCGCGCGCCATGCACCTGCTGCGGGCCAGGCCGCCGCTCCTGAGGCTTAGGACGCGTCCCCCGCCGACAGAAGGAACGCCGCAGCGGGTTGGACGTTGCTCTGGTCAGCCTCCATCGAGGCTCAGCCGCCGCCGCTCTGAGTGGACGCCAAGGAAGCGGTGACCGGTGGCCGCGGCCGCGGGGCACCGTCGACCCAATCCCGTGACCTATCCAGGTCATACCTGCCGGTAGTGTGCATGGAGGAGCCACCGACGGGAAAGAAGCCGTCCGGCGACGAGGACCACCGCAGTAGAGGAGCTACTGATCAAAGCAGGGGATGCAGTTAGCCGCTTGTAGCCACGCCGTCCGGGGTGCGTGACTGGGTGGAGCTGTCGCTTATCATAACTGTGCCGCGCGGGGGAGCTGTGGTCTGCCGCTGCCGGGGCCCGGATAGATGCAGGTGAAGTTGGATTCCGTGCTGCGTCGCGGAGGAGCAGGCGTCTCCGGTGGTGGTACCACTACCGGCGAAAGCGGCCGCAGGCCAAACCATTGAGGGGCTGCTTTGCTGCTGATATGCCTAAGAGGCGGGGAGACGCCGCCACAACATTCGACCACGCACGCTCCGAGGGTGATTTTCCCGTACAGTATATTAGTGATCGATATTCTTCATACATCGTGAAGTTGATCAGTATCGAGAGCTCCGATCCACCTCCCACGAATGTACGCACTTCTTCTCTTCTCTAATCTCACCAAGGTACTATATTTTTCTTATATATAAATGATGTAACGTATGGGGTCAGGTCCTTGCAAAGCTGACATGAAAATCTGGCTTATGCTTAAACCATTAATAATGTCCATGTTGTTGCTACAATCCGGCACTCTTATTAGTGCATCTGGGTTAGTAGTATGACATGTACGCAATTTTCTGTCTCAGAGCCAATTATAGGCCTCAGTTTTAGAGCCCGGGCTGTGTAAGCTAATCTGATCATGTAATTGTGGTAGTTCTGTCACAAATGTTTATTTTTTTCATGTCTATACAGTTTATTTTGGTACAGTGTTGAATTTTTTTTCACTTAACCATTTAGTGTTAATCTGGTAGATAATTATAAAGTTGTTTTTCAGGTCTCACTCCTTCGTAATATATCATGTGTGTCAATGATATTAGCACTGAAACTTTGTAAGGCCATGCACTTAAAAGACTGATTCGATGTATTCTTTTCGATTAGCTCAATGTTCATCGTCGGTTTGCAGGGGATGATGCATTTACATGATTTCTTGGTTTCTCTGCACCTCTGTTGCATGTATAACTAATTTTTTAACTAACATTATTTGTTTCCCGATTACAGGTCTTGATCATGATAACCTTTAGTCATGAAAAGAAATGGTGTTGAGGTGAGCTCCTCCTCCTCTTGACTTGTAAACAGCCGACTTTAGAGTCAGGAGCTATGAGGGCGACTAGATTTCCGTGACGTTAGTCTTCTATTCTATTTTGTAAGAATTACATATCCTTCATCATGTATGTTTTATTTTAAACCTAAATAAGTTCTACCCGTAATAGCTGCTAGGTAGTGCAGGGATGAGATTATTTTGTTGCTTCCAATAGCCTGCACAATGGTAGCTTCGTTTCAGTCTGAAAGAGATGACTTCAACTAAAATCTCATGGTAGCCCTGTTTCAAAGGACCTAACAAATTGGTATTGAACATAAAAATTAAATGATTGTTCTTATTATTTATAGACTTATATAGTTCGGATATTTTTATCGACTTAATGTGATCGACGCACTTTTTTAATCTGACAAAGATGAGCTGCTCTTAAAAAGTCTGGTTGGTAAGGGTAATACTGCATTGTCTGCTACCATTTGTTGACCATTAACATGCACCTCTCAAAATATATTTTTACTCTCTATATGATTTCGAAAACTAAAAAGCTCTAGCACATAGGAGTGTAAACGGATAGGATAATTTCCGTACGGAACCCGTCGCCGAATCCGTTTTAAAGAATCCATATCCGGTTCCGAAGAATCTGCCGGATAAGGATATCCGATTCCGAACTGAACACCCGGATACGGTATAGGATATGGTATGTAAAATAGCATCCGAATATGAATTATCCGAATATTAATTAGGATTATCCGATGGTTATAATCCGAATAATCCGATTTTCTACCGAAATGTCTAAACTAATAGAGCACAATTTGTAGTTAGTGAGTTGTGAAGTTCATTTGTGGAGCACAATTTGTAGTTAGTTCTATTTGTCTAAACTAATAGAGTACAACTTTGTTAGATTATTACGCTTGTTGAGCTATTGTTTTTGGTTATGTGGGTTGATGATGTACATTGCGCATACCGATCCGACTAATTTTTTTCCGCCCCGAATCCGCTCCGTTTCCGTTCCGAATCCGTGATTATATCTATCCGCCCCCGAATCCGCAACCGTTCATTATCCGATCCGAGAAAAAATTATGGTAAAGGATATGGTAGATGCAAAATCCGATCCGATCCGATCCGTTTACACCCCTACTAGCACATGATATAATCCCTGCTTCCCTCTGCGAAGGGCCTTTCTTTTACTTTTATGTTGTGTCAGTTTTCCTACTTCTTTCTATTCTCCACAAGTAAACACTAGTGTCAACCTTGGTACAAGAATTGTTATATGTTAGCATATTAGACTTATTATGCTGCTGTGTATTGACATTATCCATGAGATAAATAAGTTGAAAGTTGAAGCAAATGCTGAAACTTAAATCTTCCTTTGTGTTGGTCAAACACTTTTGATTTGAAAATATTGCTTGGTGAGCTAACTCTTATGCAAATTCTCATAGCTCATGTCTCCAAAGTACTATCCATGAAAAGTGTTTATTTGTATGATATGTTATGTTTACTCTTTGTTTACTTTTTAGCAAACTATAGACAATTGTCTTGGATCACTTCATTCAGTTCATATGCTTTACATTACTATATGATCAAGATTGTGTTGGTAGCATGTCACTCCAAAAATTATATTGTTATTATCGTTTACCTACTCGAGGACGAGTAGGAACTAAGCTTGGGATGCTGATACATCTCAAACGTATTTATAATTTTTAATGTTCCATCCTTGTTTTATATCAAATGCCACATGTTTATCCTAACGTTTATATCATTTTATGACATTTATTGGACTAACATATTAACCTAGTGCCCAGTGCCAGTTTCTGTCTGTTTTGTCTGTTTATTGCAGAAAAGGCCCAAAAATGAAAGTGCTCGGAATTGGACGAAAATTTACCTGAATTATTTTCAGCACAAATAAGCCACGGAGCCAGAAGACCACCTGTAGGCAGGCCCCACAGCCACCAAACGGCCTAGGGGCACGGCCAAGGCCTCCCCCGCGCCGTGGGCTCGCTGGTCCACCTCTCCACCGCCTCGCACCGCCTCTTCGCCTATAAAATCACCCGTGGCCTAAAAACGCCAGAACTAGGAAGACTTTTCCCAGAAACACGTTCGAGCTCCGCCGCCACCAAAAACCCTAATTCGGGGGACAGAAGTCTCTGTTCCGGGACCCTGCCGGGACGGGAAGTGCCCCCGGAGCCATCTTCATCGCCATTGCTGCTTCCCATGATGAGGAGCGAGTAGTTCTCCATCGAGGCTGAGGGCTCTACCGGTAGCTATGTGGTTTATCTCTCTCCCATGGTGTGATCTTTATGTGATCATGAGCATTGTAATCTAGTTGAATTCATAGATGTTTCCCCTTCATTATGTTATGGATATGCTACTCAATTGGTTGTATCATTATAATTTCGGAGTTACCTTTGTCCCACGGTGCGAAGAGGACAGTGCGCGTGCCGTATGTGACTCTAGGGATAATAGATTAGAGGGATATTTACCATGAGTTGTTCTTTGTGTTGGATGTCACTATAAAATTGTGGTGTTTGCTTAGTACTACTTGGGGTGCTCTTGATGACAGTGTGGGGTGCCCTAGGTTGGGAATGACGAACTTTAAGGTGTGCTTGTGTAGCCCTATGCGGTGGTCTTGGTGTCCTATGATATTGTGGTGTTTGTTTACTCAGACTTTAAGGTGTGCTTTTGTATCCCTACGCAGTAGATTGATATTTCTATCCAACATGAGAATAGTTCAGAGTAGCATCTAAGTTGCATATTGAAGAGGAAGTATTTATATGTGTTCAGTTACATTATTATTGTTGAGAGTGACCACTAGTGAAAGTATGATCCCTAGGCCTTGTTTCCAAACACTGAAACACCGTTTGTCTCCAGTTGTGCTGCATATTTGCTCGCTGCCATTTTTACTACAGATTGCAAATACCACTTGTTAATATCCATATCACCTGCATTTTACCATCTCTTCACCGAACTAGTGCACCTATACATCTGACAAGTGTATTGGGTGTGTTGGGGACACAAGAGACTTCTTGTATCTTAATTGCAGGGTTGCTTGAGAGGGATATCTTGGACCTCTACCTCTCTGAGTTCGATATATCTTGGGTTACTCACTTAAGGGAAATTTGATGTTGTTCTACAAACCTCTACACTTGGAGGCCCAACACTGTCTACAAGAATAGAAGTTGTAGTAGAAATCACACCCATTTTAGGACAGCCTGCTCACCTAGTCGGTGGAGCGGAACCTAGATCTCTCCCGAGCTAGTTTGCCGATGACGCCGGCAGCTCGTCCACACCCACCAAAGTTTCGACATTGCCGTCGTACTCACAAGGTTGTTCGTCTTCGTCCTCCTCATCCCCTTCTTATATGAAAGGTATACACATGCGCTCATGTGCACTATTTTATGGAATCGTACTCAGATCTACTTTAGCACGGTTAGCAATGCCGGATTCGGTAGAATATTGTGAATTGGAACTGCTCTCTTGCTTTTTAAACTGATGTGCACTATTTTATGGGCATGATTCCGGATCCATTGGTTAGATTTACTATATTTTGTCAGACCGGATCTATTTGTTAGATCTATTTTTAGGGATGTATGTCTCGTTTATTATAGTAATATTGTCACATGCATGCCGATGATGAATATACAACCCGTACTGCTATGTTAACTAGATTTAGGGGTGCGCCTTGGTGCACGACCCCCCGAGCCCTTTGTTGACGACGCGCCATACACAATGCTAATAATTAGCGGTTACAAAAATATATCCATATGTAGGGTCGAGGACTAAATTAGAAAAAACGATAGACACAAAATAACCTCGGAAAAATATTAAACAAAACGTCAGCCGTCTTGTCCATAATTCTTCCAACGGAATAAAATAAATAAAGTTATTACGGTATATGTAAAGACGAACTTAAATAAGTAACGATCCATGGTTTCACAAAGTACATGAAAAGCCGAAGCATATAACGAAAGTTAAAATGTGAATCCTCGCATCCAATGAGCCAGCCATGAGCTAAACTCCGTCTTAACCATTACACGAAGATACACGATCAGGAAATAAGGCTCGGCGGATAGAAGGACCAACGATATACTTGTCATCCCTACCATCAACAGCAAATGAAAACATTTTAGCAGGAAAGTACTAAAAATAATAACAACGAACAAACTAAAAAAAGGAACAAAGGTGAGTATTACCTTTCGGTCAGACCACGAGATACAACTGGATATCCATCTACGCAATGTCCGATAGGTGATCCCTGACAAAAAACACATACGGAGTACTGAGTTGCGACTTATGCCATTTCACGTCCTTGGGGGATGAGTCGCGGGGAGTAAGGCCTCACAATAGTTGGGCCTCTCTGACTTGGGTTGTTGATTGATATTGGATCTATGCACATACGCCATCTCTTGTTTTGTTTTTGTATCAAAGCGATTCCTGGAGTGTTATCTTCCCGACTCGCGACTGTATGGTTGAAATTCACCATCTGGTGGGCGCGTCCTGCTGTTCGTCCATTCTGAGTCCCCAAGGCGACTCGCTTTGGGCTGCAGAGGTTTACTGATGGCCTTAGCCCATGTGAGGAGTTGGCGATGCAAGCTTCTTCTGCAATTACCGAGCCTGCTTCCTCGCATTCTAGCGCTCTCTGTCTGTCTCCGTGCACCGTGATCACGCCGTTTGGTTCTGGTATCTTTAACTGCAGGTACACGTAGCAGGGGCGGGCAGTGAATTTGACATAAGCTTCTCTCCCGAAGATCGCATGGTATGGGCTTATAACTGCTACGACCTCGAAGCTCAGGAACTCTGTGCGGAAGTTTCGCTCGGTCCCGAAGCTGACTTCGAGGGTAATTTTTCCTATAGGTCGAGTGATTATTCCTGGAATTATGCCTTGTATATCCTTCCTTGTTGGCTGTAGCCGCCGCTCGGGTACGTTCATTCGACGGAGCGTGTCTTGGTATAGGATGTTTACTCTTCCTCCTCCATCCATGATGACTTTGTCCAACCTGTATCCCGCGACTTGCGGTGTAACAACGAGAGCCAACTGTCCTGGATCTTTTACTTCTGGGGGATGATCGTCGCGACTCCAAACAACCGATCATTCTGTCCAACGGCGGTGTCTTTCCCGAGTTGGGATTGAGTCGCGGCTCCATCTGCTATTCATTTGCCTTTTGTTGTCCGCTGTTTGTACATCCACGGTATGAAATTGCCCTATGTTTCTTCTTACTGAAGCTTCAGGCTTTTGGCAGGAGTTCTCCTTGTCCCTATGCTGCATTGGTCCGCTGTGAGTCGTGATTGATGAATCGCCTTCCTTCCATCGCCTGTAGTAGTGACACTGTGCCTTGGTGTGACCCGCGGGTCTTCCATCTCTTCTGCGATGTAAGTCACAAGGACTATCGAAAATCCCTTTGGCGCTGTTAGGGAGTGACTCCCTGTTTCTTTTCTGCTCCCTTAGTTGATACTTACAGTGTTCTGTTTCCTTTGAGATCGGCAAGGTGCTGCTTGCCATCTTGTCTGTCTCTGCATGCTTGTTAGTAGTCGCCGAGAGTTGGCCAAAAGTATTGATTTTTTGTTCAGTGCGGCTTAAGGTACGCACCGGCGGCCCAAACCTGCAGTTCTCTCTCATAACTTGCACTTCAGATTGTGCCGTGGTATCTTTGGCAGAGTCAAGGATCCTCGTGACTTGTTTTATCCAGTCGCTGGTTGATTCGTTCTCCTTCTGGATCCACTGTCTGAGGTTCTTCACGCCCTCTATTTGGAACCTTTTGATGAACTTATCCTTCAATTCCTCCCACGAGTTTATTGACTTTGGCGGCAACCTTAGCAGCCAATCCCTGGCTTCTCCCTGTAGTACCAAGTAAAAATATTTTGCGAGCACCTCCTGAGTTACACCGATTCCTGTCATGTTTATTTCATAGTCCTCTATCCATAGAACAGGGTCCAGATCATTATGGTAGGTGGTGACTTGCTACGACTCGCCGAAGTTCGGTGGGAAACGAGTGAGCCGTATTTCCTCCCCGAAACATGCTGGTCCTTTCAATAACGAATAGGAGCTCACAGGTGTTGTATCTTCATCTGAATCAGCTTCAAACTGGTTGGTTGAGTCGCGTCAAGCATCCGCGGCTTACCGTCAGCCTCACTCTCTTCTCCTGGTGATATTTGCAGCCCTGCTAGCTGGTTGTCTAATTCTTCCACATTGCATCCTTCCTCGCCCCACGATACCTCGTGTTGCGGCTCGTTAGGCGTGACTCCATACATGTTTGCTTGCTGCAGGGCGGCAGTCTGTAGCAGATCAATCGCATGGCGAGCTTCCTTATCAGCTCGCGTATCCCCGACTGGTGCTATCTTTGATAATATCCCGATCGCGTCGTGCATATTGCTCTCCGGGTTGTTGTGGAACTTCTACTTCATCTCTTGCTCTCCTTCGTTCGTTCTGGCGCGAGTTGCCTGTTGCTTTTGCTGCCGACGCCTCAGTCGCCGATCTTCCTCCTGGAGTTTTTTGCGCTCTGCCGCGAGTCTTTGTGCCTCTTCATAAAGCTCCATCCTGACAGCCTCGATTTCTTCAACTCTGGGATCTTTCTCCCGGCCAGGCAGAGGTTCCAGATCGGTTTTGACGGGACGGAGGCTTGTTGCAGTTCTTCTAGCACGCGGACCCTAACTGGCCGCAGTTCCTCCCCTGATTCGTCTCCTTGAGTCGCGTCTGAAGATCTGCGACTGACGGACCCAACGAAGATTTTCACAGACCCGACGGGAATAATATACCCAAATTCAACGTGATCTGCCTCTGGTCCCCACTCCGAGTCGTCGATGAAGGGAACACCATTGATATCTTCCACTTGGCCGACGGCGATGTCCTTGAACCCTGATTCCGATCTTGCGCGGAACGTGACGCTCTTGACCGCAGGCCCCACGGTGGGCGCCAACTGTCGTGGGTTTGTCACGTCAGATGTCATGGATGACTTCGTAGGTGTGCGATTTGTGCGAGTCAATCGTCTCCGAGCTTGGGATCGCAGGAACAAGGACGGACACAGATTTACCCAGGTTCGGCCCCTCAATGTGAGGTAAAGACCTACTTCCTGCCTACCCTAGCTTGGTATTGATATGATATATGTGGTGTTACAATGGTGGCGATCCGATCTGGGAACTCGCCGTAAGAGCTAGGGTTTAGGGCTTGATAGCTTACCTTTTCTAAGTCCTGCGAGTCCTCTTTATATACACAGAGTCTCGCTAGGTTACGAAGGAAACTTCCTGCACAAGGAATATACAAACCGGGATCTACTTGGAGACTAACTCCTCCTCACGTCGACCAGGATGTGTCTTATAGATCTTTCACCTTGTGGTGGTACGATGTTGGGCTTGCTTTCATGCAGGCCTTAATTGTGCGAGTAAGATGAGTCACATTTTACCAAATATGGGCCGCGGGTTAATCTACAAAGTATTCCCCCGACAACCGGCTCCCCGTTGGGTTTTCGTACGATGACATTTCTTCTACTTTTTTTCTTATTAATTTTACTACATGGCCGCTGCCGCCGACTCCCTAGAGTCGGCAGGACTGGCCTTGTCCGTCTTACTGCACGTCGATCCAGCCGACTCCATGGAGTCGGCGTAAACTGCGTTCCTCCGACAACTCAGTGGAAATGAAAACTGACATGATAGTACGTGTCGTTGAACATGAACAAATTGACGGATCCACGGATTAACCGTTACAACACAAATCGAAGCATAACTACACACCAAATACATAGCATGCAACGAAAAGAAAATCACTATCATCACCCTTATCTAGTTCCTTTTCCTCTTCGTCTGGTTTTGCTGTCCTTTCTGCGCCCTGGTCCTATAGACAATCCGCAAATACCTCAATTAAACACAGTAAATTAAGACATCATGAAGAGACCCTCATACACAGCCCAGCGCAACAATCACAAATCCATCCATGACAATAAAAACGAACCTCCTTTCGGACATGGACGGAGGGACAGGTGGAACATCCGGATCTTCGACGGCAGCCACTATAGCCTGGCAAAGAAGATAAATATTAATTAAGTCCACAGTCTGCCATATGTGCGTAGGCTTTTATTTCCATCATGTTCAACTATATCACATTCCCAAAACCATAATCACCAAGCGCAAGGACACATTGATTCTCCATTAACCAATGAAATAATCGATCAGAAGCAATCACCTCGTCAGTGGTGACCTGCGGAGCCGGCTTCACGACCTCCTCCCAAAATTACAGAACCTTCTTAACAGTTGGAACTTTATTATTCTTTCCATCGCTACACCAAACAGGGGAAAAGGCTTAGAATACATTAAACAAATCACACGTATGTATAAAAAATTAATATTTATCAGATCAAAACCGAGACAACCTACCCAGCCGCAGAAGCTTTCGACCCAGAAGACGGCTTCGCAACCGACGGTGGTGTAGCCAAGGGATCATCCCCAGAAACAACCTGTTTACAGAGCATGAGATAAATAATCGAAAAGAAATGACACCAAGATAAAACAAAATAAGAATGTTACAGGAACCAACCGCGGAGGAACCCTCGCCAGCAAAGGACGGAACATCAGCATGATCAGCAGTTACACCGTCGGAAACAACCGTATCAGCTTCAACCTCCGCAGCTAAGTTTTTACCAAGGGAGCTCAACACACTACCACTCGAATTGTTAGATGAAGCCAATGCTAGACCCGTATTACAACAGATAGTTGGAGCGTTAGACTGGCTCCCATAGCTAGCATCTATCCTATGAACTTGGTAAGATGGCTTTTCCGAGTCCGGTTCAAAGCTCTTCGTTGTCACAGAAACGACAAGGCGAAATTTCTTGGTCAAAATGGCGGTGAGTTCTTTTGGAGTCGATTGATCGTCCTTCCAAACTGAACAACCTCCTCCAGCATTAAGCCCAGAGGAACCCTGGAACGAAGAACAGTCATGACCGGCTTGCCGATGAGTTCCTTGCCGGCTTTGTCAAAGAATACCAACTCGAGCTCATCATCACCATTACCGCCGATGTAACAAGTTCGATACCTGCAAAAAACAAAACGCGTCAATAGAAAAAAACCAAACCACAAAATATCAAGTATCAAAACACAATCAATATAATCACCTGGGCATCGCGCTCTTGCCATGACAATCTGAATCCGGACACCTGTACGCATCCCCAAAAGGCACCGTACCCTTGTTACAGCTCGTGCAGGCGGAAAACCACCAACGTTGTCCAGGGCTAAGCCGTCTGATGTCCACAGTACAGTAAAACTTGGTTTTCTACATAATAAAAGAATAAACGTACAGATAAGAAGCAAGTTAGGTAAATTAAACCAAACGTAACTAATGCAAGACACGGTAAAGGTACGAACCGAGTGTTCCCAAATATTTAAATCAACCAGCTCCTGAACAGTCTTATTCTCTAGATGAACCTGGGAACTTATTTCCTCAGGAGTCTGACCAGGAAGGGCAATACTCTGAACCACAGGAATCTTATCCTTTAACCTACAAAACAAAAATCTTATTAGATAGTCGATCGCCAACAACTAAAAAACTAACGAAACAAACCGTCGGACACATACTTAGAATGTAACTCGTTGATCTCAGGCAGATCTTCATTGATGTACCAGCGACAAGGGGCGCTACCGCTCAAGCCCCACCGACCTACAACCTTAAAAAATAATTGAAAACATGTCTTAAAACGACGCATAAAAACTATATGTAGTACAAACATAAGTCTCCTTCCAAATAAAACCTTCAAAAGGTTTAACTAAAGTCCCAACAAAGATGACGATAACAGGTTCCTTTTCGGCCATTTCGAGTACACCCTGGCCATCAAAAGCGGTGGCTCGTTCTCCCCAAAGAATAACACTAATCTGATGGCCGCTACAAACAATAAATAAGCCGGCAACAAATCAATAAACGAGACAGTTACCTTGAAAAAGAAAATTAAACGACAAATTGTAAAACGAACACGAAAGTACCTAACATCACTCAAATAGATAATCCTCTTCGTAGACGGCATAGCACGACTAGCACTATGGTACTGAGTCGGCAGAGAAACGCCAGTAATAATACCTATCACGTCTATAAAAAAACTATAGATCAATACAAAAAACAATACATCTACACAAAAGAGGTAGACGAAATATGTAAAAACGGAAACAAATAAAACAACCAAACGAACCTGTGAAGCTATCAGGCAAATCAGTTGGACTCGGCAGACAATCAATGGGAGTCAAGGCATAAGTACAGAGGGGATAGTCCATGATAGTATCAGACAGCCCTCGAAGATTCGTATATATGCAAAACTTAATAATATACCTACCCTCCACTACCCTGTAACTATTTTTCCTTGCACCTACCAGGAACCTATCCATCTCAAAGACCAAACCCTCTTCAAGGAGATCCTGGAACCGGACAACCAGGGTTGTCGAGACCTCTCCATACATATGATTCCCCTAAACAATAGTAGTTAAAGATAAGCGATAAATCTAAATACAAAATAACATAACAAAACCAATAAACAAACAACCACCTCTTTGTCCTGGAAGATGATACCAATGCGCTTTATAGGACCATCATCTGATGCTCCACGGTGAAGCCATAGGCGAGACACGTAGACCTGAACTGTCCAGTTCCGACTAACCGGGTTAACCTCGCTCAAGGGACTGATCACCATCTAAGAAAAACAAAGAAAACAATTCCAAAAAAAAGACTGAATATAGAAAAACAATAACAAATCAGACATACAATACGATTAAACAACCGTCAAATATACACATAATATAACAGAGCATACTAACCAGAGCAGCAGGACAATAGGAACAAACTATAAACACGAAGCACAAAGCTAGAGATGTCGCCGGTAACAAAATTAAGATAGACCAACCGCACGAGTTCCCGGAAATGCACGCTAACCGGCTCTACAAATAGGGACAACACCAAACATAAGAACCTCTGTGGTAAGACACCACTTTGTAGGCGACCCAACAAAAGAAGATATAGCATCGCAGCCAAAAATTCACTACGTTCAGAATATAACATATCATAGCCGCACGCTGGAACCGGCAACACGAAACCACATAAGAAAAAAAGGGGCACAAGGAGCCAAAAGTAGTAACAGCCAGGGCGACACATAAAAAACCGGCGATGTCTGAATAGTTAAGAAGGACCGGATGTACAACCCCAAATCATAAACGCCCGGGCTTAGTATACAGAAGCAAACACAGATAAGTTGTCACGCTACCAAGTCATCCTTTTATCAAGCCCAACCAAATAAATTCCAGCATCACAACCCAAGTATTCTCTACATTTAATATATAGCACAAGTTAACCGTTCGCGCACACCACCATTGACTCCTTGAACAATAGCAAAGATAATTATAGTTATAAGCAAAAAAGTGCAAAAACATCCAAAATATGTCAGGACTAAAAGAAGAAAGCACAACCGGACGAACACGTGAAGGAAGTACCATAATGGAAGCACGAACTAATACGGTACGACGTGACACACGACTATAGAACACACGCGAATCAAAAGAAAAAAACCAATTTTGTCACAAAATTAAATACCTAGTATGCACTCACAGATCTACTTAGTACAGTAGACCAAACAAAAGGACATGGACACTAATAACAGCCGACACAGCCTAATGTACAGAGAAGTAAAGCTAGTCAACAACACCAGCACTGATCGACCAGCCCATCATCACAGCTGAAACCGTGTAACAACCCTATTGTACGGGAGAAGACGATCTAAAGAAAGTAAGCCGGCAGCAAGTAAAGATACTCACGGACGGCTCAGGTGATGACTCCAGCACGCTTTCATGGCCGGCTGAAAAACGCATCGAACGCGAGAAAATAGATAAGATCAATACAACGAACAACAATAGAAAGCACGTAAAAAATGAACCGGACAAATTACAAACACAACGAGGATACAAAAAAAGGATTGAAACCCAAAACAATCGAAAGGCAAGAGCGATAAAGAACAAAAAATACAGGGTCGTCTGACAAAAAAAAACCAAGAACATACACATCCACAAAAAATAAATAACCCATAAATGGAAAAAAGAACAGAGGAACACGTCAGATACATACGCTCGAGGAATCATCAGACAATAAAAAACCAATTTGACGGGGAAAAACAATACATATATACACGAAAGTTAGACACATCGCAAAAAGAGGTGTACCTTAAACGCCAACGATTAACAACATATAAAAACCTGAAAAATAAACAGAATCAAACAAACCAAAACACGGAAACAACGACGCCTATGAATAGTAAAAATATAAAACACACATAATAAACCCACCGAAAAACCCGAGGCTAAAGCCATACACTAGTACAGAACGACACATCGGATACCCCTCTATGGCAACGGCAGGAGTTAGGCGACGGTAAATCACGACATCCCCCGCGTGCCCGCACTGGGCCGTAAATCAGGCCCACAACATCGGCAAAGGGTGAATAGTGGAATATATGTTGGCAACGGTGGCTAGTTTACCTCCGTTACCGATGTGTGCTCCTCGCACACAGACAGTTTCGTAATCTCCGTTGCCATTAGAAGCAGCCTGACAGCCGGCCTATAAGAACCTACTATGCCCTTCACTCTCACTCTCACTCACTTCCAACCCTAGCCGCCGCACAGTCTCCTCTCTCTCCACTCTCTCGCATGGCTTCCACCGTCGGCGCTGGTAGATCCGGCCATCGCGGCCGTGACCGCGGCCGCGGCCGTGGCCGCCCCACCCTCCGGGCCTTCAGGCAGCAGCAGCGTCAGCTGGTGTTACGGGACGAGCTTGCGGAACAGGCCGCCGCCTATCCGTCCCCCGCGGGCCGGTCCCGCAGCCTTGGCGCTCGTCCGCACGGCGAAGGCTCCGGCCGCACCCGCTCATTTGGCCACCATTGCAGCTACCGCGAGATCCGCCAGGTGATGTACCCCGGCCGCCATCCGTCTTCCTCCTCCTCCTCGTCCTCGTCCTCCAACGAGGAGGAAGAGGAAGAGGAAGAGGAAGAGGAGGAGGATCGTGATCTGGAGATCGCTTGCCAACTCTCCCGCGCCGATTTCGAGCGCGAGGACGCCAAGCGTCGTCAGGGCGAGGCCGATCTGGAGGCGGCGGTCCTCCTCTCCGAGGCGTCGACCCAGGTCGAACGCGCCGAGGAGGCGGTCTACCAGTCTGACCTCCGGGCCGCCATAGCCCTCTCTTTGGTCCACGGCGAGGGCAAGGCGCCGCCAGGGGAGGCCGGCGCTAGCTCCGTCGCCGGCGGCGACGCTAAGCGAGCCCGCCTCGCCTAATGTAAGACCCCAGTTCAGTAGGATAGTTGTTTTCTAGTTGTAAGTAGCTAATTATTTATCCATAGATTTGCTCTGTTTTTTTAGTAGGCATTGTTTACACATAGATTTTAGCTGTTTTCTAGTTGTAAATAGCTAATTGTTTATCCATAGATTTGCTCTGTTTTTAGTAGGCATTGTTTACACATAGATTTTAGCTGTTTTCTAGTTGTAAGTAGCTAATTGTTTATCCATAGATTTGCTCTGTTTTTAGTAGCATTATTTACACATAGATTTTAGCTGTTTTCTAGTTGTAAGTAGCTAATTGTTTATCCATAGATTTGCTCTGTTTTTAGTAGCATTGTTTACACATAGATTTTAGCTGTTTTCTAGTTGTAAGTAGCTAATTGTTTATCCATAGATTTGCTCTGTTTTTAGTAGGCATTGTTTACACATAGATTTTAGCTGTTTTCTAGTTGTAAGTAGCTAATTGTTTATCCATGGATATGCTCTGTTTTTAGTAGGCATTTGCTCTGATTTTAGCTTTGTTTCTGTTATGCCGATGATTAAAATTAGGTGACACCGTGTGATCCGGGGTGGCGCTAGTGATCCTTGTGATATGCACAAATACACATCGATCTTGTGCATCCTACTTGGTTCGCTTGCTCCATCCCTGGAATTTGTGTGTCCAATCTACCTATATATGAGGCATTGTTTAGTCTATGTTCTAGTTGTAATTAGTTCTATATTTTCTGTAATGCCGATGAAGAAGCATATGTCTTGTGTATAGAGATGAAGGAGCTTACATTTTGATTTTTTTCATCTCCTTTAGGGCGAGGAGGAAACCTGGAGACTATGCGGCGGCCGTGAAGACGTAGGAGCGGGGCTCCGTCCACATGGTCCACTGAAGCCGGCGCCTCCAGGAGCAAGACTTTTGTGCAGTACTAAATAGGTAGAAGAAGACCACGCAATGAAGCTGGGCGAAGAGGAAGGTGAAGAACCGGCGGCCGTCAAGCAGGAACCACAGGGCTCCGTCGACGGTGCAGCAGGCGTCACCGGCTTTTTTTGTTTCCTTTAGCCCTCATTACAAACGGTAAAAAACTAATCTCCGTATCTGATGTAAAGACTAAAGGCAACGGTTATATATTATGCCCGTTGCTAAACTTATTGCAAACGATAAAAATCTCCGTTGCCATTGTGAGGCTTCACATCAGTGACAGAGGCGGGGACACAGACCCTTTCTCCGTTGCCGAAGGGGTTTTTGGCCCATTTCCGATGTGTCGTTCTGTACTAGTGATAGAAAAAACACGAAACGTTAAAACTCACAAATAACGGGAAGGATTGTAGACACAGAAAAACACGCCCGAACACCAGGATCGTAGATCTGTAAAAAAATATCGACCTGCATCAAGAAATAAAAAAACAAAACAAACAAAGCTCTAAAGAAAACCGAGGAAAACAGTAAACGATTAACCATATGAAATACATAACATCAAAACTCACCGAAAGCACAGCTGCCCAAACAAAACACGCCGAATAACGCGCGCCTAGCCAAGCGAGAGAACCGAGCAGGATCACGACCTGCACAAATAAAAATAGAGAATAACATTAGAAACCCTTTATAAGCAAAACTCGGAAACAATCGAAAGACCAGGAACGCAGTAAAAAAACGACACGTAAATAGAAAAGGAACACAGAAAACAACATGAGAGTAAGCACATGGACAACAAAACCCATTAAAAACCCCAAAATCAAACAATACCACGCTCAAAACAAAAACGAAAACAACAAACAAACAAATCGAACAAAACAGCAGCAAACCGGAAAGCGCAGGGAAGAACATACAAAATAACCCAAATACATCGGATGTGAAACCAACAGAAACAACCGAGAGACAACTCGTTGAGAGAGAACAAAGACGTGAAAGAAGAAAAGAGGGATAAACGGCGGAGCCGGCGAACGAACAAACCCAAACCGGAGCTAACCAGCCGACGGAGCAAGAACACCGAGGAAGAAATAAAGAGGGGCAGAGCTCGAGAAAAAGACGGCGGAGCAAGAACAACGAGGAAGAAGAAAAGGGGGGAAATGAGAGCTGCAGTAACTGTCGGGGGAATACTTTGTGGATTAACCCGCGGCCCATGTTGTTAAGTGCGACCTACTTTACTCGCACCAGAAAGAGCCTGCATGAAAGCAGGCCCAGTATCGCACCGACACAAGGAGAAGGATCTAGAAGACCTATCCCGGAAGACGTGAGGAGAAGTTAGTCTCCAAATAGGTTCCGGGCGATGTATTCCTTGTGGAGGAAGTTTACTTTGTAACCTAGCAAGCCTCTGTGTATATAAAGAGGACTCGCAGGACTTAGAGGGGGTCAAGCTATCAAGCCCCAAAACCCTAGCTCTTACGGCGAGTTCCCAGATCGGATCGCCTCCATTGTAACACCACATATATCATATCAATACCAATCTAGGGTAGGCTGGAAGTAGGTCTTTACCTCACATTGAGGGGCCGAACCTGGGTAAATCTGTGTTCGTCCTTGTTCCTGCGATCCCAAGCTCGGAGACGATTGACTCGCGCAAATCCCACACCTACGAAGTCATCCATGACATCTGACGTGACAAACCCACGATAGTTGGCGCCCACCGTGGGGCCTGCGGTCAAGAGCGTCACGTTCCGCGCAGGATCGATGAAAGGAGCTGAAGATCTCGCCATTGGCCACATCATCATGGTCGATGGCACGCCTCTCATTGACGATTCAAGATGGGGACCAGAAGCTGATTACCTGGAGACCGGTCGCATCATCCCGTTTGGATCTATTCATGTTTTCGTCGGCTTCATTGGCAGCGAGTCAGAAGACCCATCACAGCCGGGCGACTCAGAAGAAGGAGTCACCGTAACGGTGGATGAAGAAGAAGAATCAACCAACAACGAGCCACTGACGCTGGAAGACGAAGAAGCCCAATCCATTGAGTATGTACTCGAGGAAAGGCTATGTGGAAACCTAGGGGTGGCAGCTCACCCTCCGTAGGAGATCAGTGCATGGAAGGGATCTATAGGACCGTGGAAGCAGAGGAAGGGCTGGGCATGCCACAGGGCAGCTTAGCCCCCACGGCGCCGGAAGAAGCGGAACAAGTCACACCAGAAGGATCAGGAGTCGCAGAGCTCGGTTCAAGTCGTGCGGCACCCGCTGCAACCACTCCAGGAGTTGCAGCCTCAGGAGTCACAAACAGAGAAACCCCGTCCGGAGTTGTACCCACGGAAGAAGGGCCAAGAATAACCCCCAACACGGCGGTCAGGATGCCCCAGAGCAGCCCGCTGTTTACGCCTATATCTGCAGTTAACGCTGCCGCAAGAGCTGCGGAGCTGGAAGCCACCAGGATTGGGCTATATGATGAAGTCCAAAGGATCGTGGATGAAAGGAGCAGGCTCGCACGCGAGGATCAGCGCCTCTAACAAGAACAACTGCGACTCGCCGAAGACACCATCATCTTACAAGGAGGACCAAGCACCTTGCCGCACCGACACCATACCAGTCGCATGCAGCTAGGAACAGTAAATCCCATGGAGTTATTCCAATCACCCACCTCTGGACCTACAGCCGCGGTCTCTACAGTCGATACACAGCAGCCACGGCGCCACCCTACGCGAACCCATCAGTCGCAACAAACGCAGCACGTCCAGTCGCATGGTCAGAAGCCGCAGCGCCATCAGTCGCAGTACCCTCATACATGACACCACCTGTCGCGGCTGCGCGACCCGCAGCGCCTTTAGTCGCGCCTGCATCGCGGACGATGGCATCGCCTGCATTCGCGCCTGTAGTTCCATCTCTTGCGGCACCAAGAACGGCGGAAGCACCAGGGTCAAGAGCTCTGGTGCAAGCTGACAACAGGGCCATCATGCCACCTCCGTCGCCACAACCAACCTTTGTGCAGCAGCCGGCACCGCAACCTCAAAGGTTCCATACACCGCAAGGACACTATGTTAGCCCAGTGGAGAATCTCTATGCGGCTACCAACATCTTAGCCAGGTTGACACCGGTAGGAAACACACCGATGGACAGAGAGGCGCGGCGCGCCATTGAGATGCTGAGCACAATGGTGGTACATCATGCAAACATGTCTGAACATGGGGGACGGCTGCACGCCACCCCCTACAACAGTAGAGTAATAGCGGAAAGAAGCATCCGAGCCGAGTCGCAGCAAGTCGCGACTTCAAGTTCAGCCCGGCGACAAAGGGAAAACCAACAGGGGGTACAAGTTCAACCCGCAGAAGATATGCAGATGCATGCGATGGTTAATCCGGCAGGGAGGCCAGCTCCATCCAACTTATCATCGCGACTTAAAGGTCTAGTCTGCTTCAGCGAGAGGATTAGGTCCGAGCCGTTTCCTGCAGATTTCAAAGGACCTCGCAAGGTCGCAAATTACAACCCAAGTATGGACCCGGTCACTTGGCTCAACAATTATGAGATGGGCATGAGCATCCTCAACGCATCTGAAGAGATCTGTGCCCGATACCTAAACATGATGTTGGAAGGCGCAGCCCACATTTGGTTGCAAAACCTACCACCAAACTCAATAAATTCTTGGGATGAGATGAAGGAAGCTTTCGTCAAGAACTTCCAAGGAACATGCAAGCGACTCTGCAGTATAGAAGATCTTGAGCGCTGCGTGCAAAAGGAAGGCGAGTCAAGTCGCCATTGGATGAGGAGAGTGGCAGAAATTATACACTCCTCAGACAACATACCTCCAAGCTCAGCCGTCCTAGTTATGGAGAAAAATTGCAAGTTTGAGCCGCTGGTCCACAAACTGGGTCGCATGAAGGACAAAGTCAAGAGCCTCATCGAAGTGATGGCAGCGGCTAACAAGTATGCAAGTTCGGATAAGACCAAGGACGCATCTGATGGAGAGGAAGAGGAAACTACTGGCAAAGGAAAGAAGGCCAGGAGCAAGCCTCAACAGCAACAAGTTAGCAATAGTAATGCGAGTTACAATAAGCGCAAGAACGAGGAAGGAAACTCGGGATTAGTCGCAAACACGAACACTCGTTACAAGCACATAAGGACCAGACTATTGGTCGGAACTTGTACTGCTGAGAGTACTTAATAATCATAAAACATTGTTGCTAACACATCATTTCAACAATTATTACAAGCCACTAAGGGCTAACTTCACCATATCATTGTTTTTACTCACTTCTTCCCAGCTTTTGGCTTGTGGGTAGGAGGCACCGGCGGCTTACCAGGTTTGGCAGGAGCAGCAGTTGCAGGCTCGCTTGAAGGCTTATCAGTTGCGGGCTTGGGGGCTGAGGAGCTGGACACACCTGGAGAGGAGTTCTTTTCTTGAGGAGCAGCCACGCCGGCTGATGCAGCTGGTAACCTCTCGAATCTCGACCCGTCTGGATGATACTTTCCCAGATAGGTCGCTAGATCCACTCCGTCCACAAGTTTAGTCGCATGGCCTCGCATGCCCTTCCATGTCGCCGCATACTCTGAGGATGTCAGCACGGTGCCGTCCATCTTCTTTGGAGGCATGCCTTGTGCGACCCTGGCAGCATCAAAGGATGGATCATATGTCTTAGCCAAGGCAAGCACATGAGCCGCGCCAGAGCGAGCAGAAGATTTTTTCCAGTCCAAGAAGTACTGAGGCGCTTTGAGCAGCCTGTTCAACAATCCTTCAGCATCTGTGGGGACAGACTTGGTTGGCAAAAGGCAAGCTGATAATTTCTTCATCGCATCGATAGCTTTGTGCGCAAACTCGCGGATGTGGTCAAGTTGTTCCTGGGTGCTATGCTTAAGCAATGAAGAATCCTCGCCTGGAATAAAGCACCCACTAGTAAGTACAGAGGCATACACAAGAGTTCAATATCACAAACGAAGCAGAGGTCTAACAGAACATACCAGCCAGCTCCTGCGTCATGATGCACACCTTGCCATGGACAAGGTTGGAAGCATTCGACACCTTCGTCAGCTCTTTTTGAAGGCGCCCAATCTCCACAGATTTAAGCCGCGCATCCTCATTGGCTTGAGTAATGGCATCCTTCTGGGCGTTGATTTGACAATCCTGCTGCTGGATCCTCTCATGAGACTTCTCTTCAAATTTTTTAAGCCGCAGCTCAGTGGCCTTAGCCTGTTCAGATAGCTTGAAGCTCTCGTCAGTAAGATCGCCAATTCTGGCGTCTTTTTCCTTCAGTTCAGCCTCGCGTTGGAGGAGGAGTTTGCGCAGATTCTCAAGCTCAGAGGGAGTCTCCTGCAATTGCTTCTCCAGAGCAAGCTTCTCCGCAGTCACAGTAATAATTCTTCCTAAAAGACAGAAGATCAACAGATAGAGGACAGCGGAGAAGTTCGCAGTAATTTGTGAAAGGTTATCATAAAAGACAACAATTACAAGAAGTACCAAGTCCCCCTTTACGTCAAAGAAGACCTTGATCCTTGGGGGCTAGGGACAGACGGGATAAGAGAAATTATTACCTTATAAGCCGCAGATAAATTGGAGAGTGCTTCATGAAGCTCTGCGGCTTGTTTGTCGCTTGAAGCAATGATGGCCTGCGACAGCTGTTCTGCGTGGCTCAACGTCAAGGAAGAGGAAGCAACCTCAAGGCGCAGCACAGGCGATTTCTGATTAACAGCCGCTGGCGACTCAACCAGCGGTGCTTCGGCACCCTTAGCTACCACGACTGCGGCTGTGGGATCCACCTCCTCCGTGTCTGGGGCAACGAGGGGACCTGTCCCATCCTTCAGAGCCACCTCCTGGGTAGCCGTGTTAGGGGCAGGCGACGAAGCCAAGTCATCAGTGGTGGCCATGCCCTCCACCATGGCAGTATGAGCTGCAAGCGCCTTAGGCGACTCAACCACAGCCGCGGAGACAACTCCCAGATCAGTCGCGGTGGTGGCATCAACCGCAGCTCTGCAAGAACAATTATATAAGAAAGAAGCACGCGTGCAGAAGAAAAATGCTATAAAAGCAAAAGAAAGTTACTAACTTGGAGCCATCTTCACAGAGGCCATAAGGCCGTCGCTTGATGGCGATGACACACCTTGGAACCCTGAGTCTACAACTAGAGGTCCAGATGTTAATAAAAGGAAATGAAGGAATGTGCGTTCAAGATGCCAAGGCAGCGAGAATTACCAGAATGGGGTTCCATGTCTTCTTCAGCCGAGGCGGTGGTCCTAAGCACATGCCTGGCAACAGGAGGGGTCGCACCCACTACAGGTTTGCGACGCTTGATGACTTCAGGATTTTCCAGAGCGTTAAGCTCTGGCTCCTCCCGGGACAGTCGCTTTGAGGCCCTGCGGGGAGTGGGATCAGCCGCAGGAGGGCTCGCGGTTGGCACAGGACTGTCGTCCTCCTCCAGGTCATATTTTCACCATCTGAAGCCGCAGTGGCAACAGATGGGATGTCAGCGACTTCACTGCCCTCTAAAGCGGGCAGTAACTTCTTCTTTGCGGCACGCTTGGGAGCAACAGTGCCCACATCAGCCGCGGGGAGACCAGTAGTTCTCATCAGCCTGATACAGAAAAAGGAAGATCTTAATATAAAAAAGAAAGACAGTTCTACTATAAGGACAAAGGACTAGAGGAGGAGGGTTACCTCAAAAGGCTTGTTGTTAACGCTAAAAGGGGCGAGCCCCACCTTGTCGAAGGAGATGTTCTTCTCCTCAGTCACACGGGCGACGAACTCCACCCAGTCTTCAGGCTCCCAGTCAGCAGCCTTGACGCGATCAACATCAGCAGAAGTGCCAGAGCACTCGAGGAAGGACAGTTGACGGAGACTTACTGGCTGGATGCACCATTTCGTCCAGCAAGAAAGAAGATCAAGGCCAGTAAGGCCATGACCGATTAAGGCGCGTACCTTGATCAGCGATTCATTTATGAAGGATGCTGCGGCATCCCGAGGTTTGGATTTTAGTGCCTCAGAAGGCACGAAAAAGAGTTGGACCAAGAGGGGAGGCGAGTTTCGCCCTCCGGAGAAGTGTCTTGACAGTAAAAGAAAAACTTTTGCCAAGCCCTGGGCCGATTTGCCAGGGCTAGCTTGGGAAGGCAAGAATTTTTGTGGCGCTGTAGAGAAATGGCGCCGACCTGGACATAGGCGCCACCTTTGGAGATGAACTGGCTATTGCAAGAAAAGGAGGCCAGCCACAGATCGATATTGGGGGATATGCCGAGGTAATCCTCGCACAGAACGTGGAAATTGCTCACCTGGAGCATTGAGTTAGGTCCGATGTCGTGAAGACGGAGGCCTAGGCGTTGCATCAGGTTGCGGAAGAAGAGGGAGCCGGCGGTGTGAATCCACGCTCCACATGCTCCACAAACATCACCAGTTCGTTGGACCTGGGGCGCGGCTCGATCTCATCACCTGGCGCCCGCCAGACGTTGTCCTCCTTCGGCGGCAAGAAACCGGCATCGGCGAGATCCGCAAGAGTTTGCTCCGTTACCCAGGATCCTTCCCAGTTGCAGGAGATCTTGCGTTTATCATCGGATGGCTTTGCCTTGGGCGCCATTGCGAGAAGATTGGGGGGCTAAGCTCGATTGAGGAAGACGGCGGCGCGGTTGGAAGCAAGGAGAGAGCAGAGGCAAGTGAATATTGACCTAGGCCGCCGCAGCTTATAACTGGGATGCCCGAGATCAACGGAACAATTTGCGCCCGCAGAATGAGGAACGGTCCGCATTAGAAGGAAACAGAATATTTCAGATGGAAAAGATGAGTCGCACAAATAAGTCGCGGCTTTGAATCGCATCAGTCAGAGATTAGTCAGAACGCTCACAGTGCGGCTTGACAACTACCAAAGGATCCTCACCGTGAAGTTCTAACCAATCTTGGGGGCTAATGTCGGGGGAATACTTTGTGGATTAACCCGCGGCCCATGTTGTTAAGTGCGACCTACTTTACTCGCACCAGAAAGAGCCTGCATGAAAGCAGGCCCAGTATCGCACCGACACAAGGAGAAGGATCTAGAAGACCTATCCCGGAAGACGTGAGGAGAAGTTAGTCTCCAAATAGGTTCCGGGCGATGTATTCCTTGTGGAGGAAGTTTCCTTTGTAACCTAGCAAGCCTCTGTGTATATAAAGAGGACTCGCAGGACTTAAAGGGGGTCAAGCTATCAAGCCCCAAAACCCTAGCTCTTACGGCGAGTTCCCAGATCGGATCACCTCCATTGTAACACCACATATATCATATCAATACCAATCTAGGGTAGGCAGGAAGTAGGTCTTTACCTCACATTGAGGGGCCGAACCTGGTAAATCTGTGTTCGTCCTTGTTCCTGTGATCCCAAGCTCGGAGATGATTCTCTCGCGCAAATCCCACACCTACGAAGTCATCCATGACATCTGACGTGACAAACCCACGACAGTAACCATCCGATCCAGAACGCAACCTATATACCCCGTCCCCCAGCACAATGTGCACGACAACCCCATTAAGTCGGTAACCAGTCGGAACCAATGGCGAGCCGCCAGCAACACGCGAAATCGGGCCCGAATTTGTTCTTTCTACCAGCACAGTGCAACGTACCCGCCGACCAATGGGAGCATGCCAGCTCAGACGGAGGAATCGGGCCCGAATTCTCCCTGACATCACGAACAGTGCAACGTACCCGACGATTGTGCGAAATACCCAGCGTGCCCCGACATACTGTAGAAAATACGCAGCGGCGACGCATGGAAGGGAAACATCGGCGACGCAACGTCCCGAGCAACCGACCTGTGGGCCTAGGAAAGGAAGGGGCCCATCGTCAGCGTGTGAGAGGGGGAAGGAACAACGTACGAAGAAAGCTATCCCAGAGGCGCACGCAATCATTGGCTAAAACCTAATACGGTAAATGAACAAAATCGACCAATGGGACGAACGCGCTTCGAATCTGTACCCCTCTGGCACGTCCGCCACACCGATTAAACGCGCAGCGTGAGGCCTATGGGTGGGCCCTCCAGCTACAGGGGTGATCCACGTAGGATGTCAGCGAGAGTAGGTGCATGAAGGTTGGTACGGTTAGCGGTGAAAGGACGGTGCGGAGGCACGGAGCGGGGAGGATCAGACGGGCAGAAAGCCCAAATCGCTAGAGAGCCTCCAATGGGTCTCACCTTTTATATTTAGATAGGGTTTAAGGTTTAGTGTTAAGGATTTGTTTCGAATTACATTATATTCAGGACCTAGACCCTATGCCTTAAACTCTATTTAAAGTCTAGTAGGGTTATATCTGAGGCTTATACACTTTAGTAAGTTCAGTTCATAACTTTAAGCGTTGTATTTCTAACTCTATCTAGCTTCTTATGATAGGGATCTTATTTTGGTGGCACTGTACAAGAAGATGTGGTTACGTCTTTGCTTCCAGCTTTGAAAAGAGCTAAGAAAGCTGAATCAAAGAAGTAATCAAAGAGCACATGCATCTGTGGGTTCTTCCTCTAGGGTGAAGTCGCGATCTCGCATGGAGCTAGTGTTGATATAGCACGACATGATCACGTACCCCAAAGGTTGAATTTTGGAAGGTGATTATCGTCCACAGAGGTGTATAGGACCTTGTATGTAACGGTTGCATCGTTGTCATGCTCCTTAAACTTGACGATGCGTGGTAAGTGCACATAAATTATTTGTTCTACCATTTAGCTTGTCGGTGTTTATATTCTCACACTGCAATATCAACAGGTCAACGATGACGACGATGCATTCACCGTCAAGGCTTCTCGCAAGAGAAGGATATATAGGTCCCAAGAGCTTCTCGCAAGAGAAGGATATATATCCGTCGCTTTTGTGATATTTTGGTGCACTGCATAAGACACTTTTTTAGTTAAGAGTGTCTTGTACAGTGCCACCAAAATATCACAGTGTGGCGAGAAGAGTTAACTGATGGTGCTGAACAAGTTAAGGATCAAAAATGGCAACTGCAAGGTCTTAGTTTGGCAAAACAAAGCGTGGCTGCATTCTGAAGCAAAGACATAAAGCAAATCCATCATTGTTAGTCTAACTATATGACTTATTGCTCTATCAATATAATTGAATCCTTTATTTATACTTAAACATGGGAGTAACAATGACACAAGCTGGTTTCACAAAGCAAAGAGTAAGCTGAAGTCTCTAAACAGATTTAGAAGCTACAAGTGCCAACTGCCAGTGTCTTGTGAAGACAGTGGCAGCTATATATCGTTCGGAACCCAGCGCGGAGGCAAAGACGTAACCAAGAGTGTTCTGTTCTGATGAATATATCCCAATGTACTGATATATATGTATCCCAATGTATATATGTATTGATGGTTTCTAGAATGTCCAATGAATTATTTGATTGCGATGTGCACTGTTTATATATGAAATATTCAATGAATTATGTGATTCTGATATGCTATACTGTGATTTGGATGAAATAATGCAATTATGGTAATGACTCACACAGTTAAGTTTTGTTAAACGTGGGCGATTGGATGACATACGTAGACGATTCAGTTAGTAGAATCGTGTGCGATGCTGAATAAAGCCGCACTCCTAAAGAAATGATGTCGTGATGCTACTTAACGCACACGATTAAGTAAGAACGAAACGTCTGCGATGCTGTCCCGTTCGCACATGGGCGTTTTCCTGTGCCCGTTTGCGAAGTTCGCCTCATCGCACACGGTTAGTTCATCCGTGTGCGATGTATCACCCCTATCGCCCATCCATGGATAGCGACGGACGCTATACTCGTGTGCGATGGCCAAAGTTGACCGTGTGTGTTTGCCCGATCTGTACTAGTGGTGGTGGAATTAACTGTGGTGCATAAAAGTAGTATTGTATGGAGCGTAGTGTTTTCACTCCTCTGAGAAAGGGTGTCAGAAAAGTGAACAAGCCCGAAGTAAGATTGTTGCAAGTATTAAGAACCAAAACCGGGATTCACGGATTCACTTGATATCTCTCATACATAAAATGGAACAAAATAAATCATAAGTATACATGATTAACAAAAGATGGAAGTTCTATCTTAGTACTAGTATTGTTACCCATTATATGGGCATCGCATCCTTTTGAGATGATGCAGCACATATCGCTAATACTCTTTAAACAAGTGGGTTGTTCCCATGCTTAAAATTAAGTAGTTAAACAGTGCATTGTTGTAAGTACGGTGGCATGATCTTGGAAGTTCACACATGCATGTGATTGTAAAACACAATACCATTCTTTGTCTCACTGGGCAGTTCAACACGTCACATTCCCACTATCCCTAGTGAGGTTTAACAAGAAGAGTAAACACCCTATATGTCTCAGTTTTTTGTTCCGTACTCGCCACAAGTTATATTCCATCTAATGCACACATCGTCCCTCGTACACCAACCTACTAGGGTATACAGGCCCAATATCATGAACGGTGTAATAATATGCATCTATAAACAAAATACTCACCATAGTAAGTATATAAACGATCTATTGTTATGATATTGTTTTTGTAGCAAATATTGGGCACTCTGCAGTTTTGGGTGTTCTAGTGTGAGTCTAATTGGGGAGACCCAAACAGATTTGCCCTTCTTGTTTCTTGTCGAATTTGGATCTAGAATTTGCGACATGGTATATAAAACATGTTCCGTGAATGTTGTTAGTCTTTTGCAACAAAAAATATATTTGTTACTAATCTTGTGGCCCAGTGCACCGGTACACCACGAGACAATATTCTCAACATACCGAGAAAGCTGTTTTGTCTCTGTGCTCATATGCTCCTGCCCGAATAAAAAAGTAACAAGGTAAAAGTTATAAAATTATTGTTCGCAAACATATACAACTGTTTTACATACATGCCAAGTTTCATGTTCAAATGACATGTGTGCTACTCCGTGCAAAATACAAATCAGTGCTCTGAATAATATTTGTGAAATCCCATTTTGGCCACTCATTTGCTTTTTTCACATAGCACCCTACATGTCCCTGGACCACAAAATTTGACACGTATATAGAACACTTGTATATATGTTAGTGACCAATTGTTTTTCGAGAAATCGGCAGGAGCTCTGCCTTTCAGTTAGAAGAATAGAACCATAAAGTGCTTACAAAAAACAAGGAGTCCAAAAACTGGCTCCCCCTCTACGACATGGGAATTACTCCCGAATGAAAACTCTAATAGATAGGCATGCGAATGTCGGCGAGAGCCAGATGCGCCACCTCCAGGGGTATGGCTTGCGCTTGCTCTAAAAAATCTGCATGTTTCTTTCCTTCCAGATGTTCCACCAAGTATAAACGAGGTGCCCGCTACGCTCTCTTGACTTGACATTTGAAGGTAATGAGAGACATTTCTCCCACCATACGTCGAGAGATTCGGTGTGGCTTGTCGCAGGAGGAGGAGGAGGGTGGGAGCCCCAACGCCGAGAGCACTTGTTTTCAATTTTTTTGTAAACTAGTAACCGTGCACGTGCAACGCACGTCTCATAAATCAACTAATGCATTTGAAATTTTGATCAGCTCCGTCAGAACTGAAAGAAATTAACGATGTGCTCTCTCTATCTCGATCTATGAGTGTTTATACCCAAGTAGGCAGCTATCAGAGAAGGTACGGTACATAGCAAAGCAATCCAAAAGTGATAACTCAGCAATGTAGCTAGCCAGGAACTCAAGAAGCAAAGCAGGGTCCTACAGAAAGAAAAGGTTCAATAAGTGGTACACCACTTTGCACACAGAACTGAGATTGACCGCAAATCATTCGGGAGAAGCAAGTAGCTCATGGCATACTTGAGAACAAGTAACAATCTCCTATCATCAAAGAGGAGAAGATATCGGGTTAGTATGTATGCTTAAGTTAATGAACATCATAAAATATATATTGCTAACTCAAAAAACATGTTTTCCATTTGGAAAAATGTTTATATGTGTTAGAACACAAGACTATGAAACAAACAGGAATAAAAAGTCAATCGACACAGAGGCATGGACCTCGTACTTGATGTAGCTACTTGGGATGGACATATCTCTTCATATTTACTGAAATTTGAATATTCTACAGCCTATCAGAACCAAGAAAAAGATAACTTTATATAATGAAATAAAATGAACTCAATGGATCTTACACCACTATAAGCAAGCAGGCAACACCAAGTAACTGCAGTTAGTTTCGATCGATCTCTTTCTATGAAATGTACTGGTCAATGTAATTGACTGTGAGGTATAATGTTTCAGAAACAATAGGATATTCTTATGTGACCTAATTCATAAAGGGAAAGGAAGCAATTGGGTAGAAGAATCGTTTTTGTAACTTTAGCTTCCAGACCTTCTTTAAGTAGATATGCTTTCACAAGAAATTTGAATATTCTACAGCCTATCAGAACCAAGAATATCGAAGTAATGCTATTTGTTTGGTGCATTTGATGCAAAATTATATTCTTTCCAACTCCCAGGCGATGCGTGCCCTTTACACATAATGAGTAACATATTGTGGTACACAACACTATGCATTTACTTTGCTGGTGTATACAAGAATTGTCAAATGAACAAGAATTATTTACCTCAACTTCCTGCAAGTGCCTGTAAATATGATAAGCCAGAGTTGCACCGTTGTGGATTCACATAATTTGCGTCAATATATAAAGGAATTGTCATTTTTCATTGGGATAAGACAATACTTTATCTAGTTTGATATTGTACAGTACACAAAGAACAACAAGCAGCAACCATGCAACACAATGGGCTAAAATTATAACCAGATTACCCTCTTTGACAAGCAAACAAATCTGTGAAATATATTTCAACCTTCCTGATTAATCCATAGATTTTTTCACAGCTTGTCACACTTGAAATTAAACTGGCCAAAAAGTACAAAATAGCAGCACTGAAAAATAACCTCCGTCATGAGCATGTACACACAGTTCAGCAAAAACCGACCTGGCATTGTACATATGGCCTATAATATTGCACAACCCAGAATCAACTAAACCGACATGGCAAATCCACCAACAGTAAGGCTTGACGAACAGAAATCAAAGCAAACGAACTGCACACATCAAACTGAATCTTTTTCTAGGCAAAATATGCAAGTCACGAACAGTAAGGTTTGCTGAACTTTGGACGTGGCACCTCCTGAAACTTTGCTTGGTTGAACTCTTGTTAAGCACCGTGTTAATTATGTCTTTAATCCATCACATGATGTTGTTATTCTGATTGACTCCTTTGAGCTTTCTATAGGTGCTAGAAACAGGACAATTCAACACCATGGCTGGCTATTGCACCTTGGGACAAGTTGTATTTCTAATAACTGCATCAGATTGTTAAGTTCCAATATGGTCATGTTTATGGAATTCCTTCAGTACTGGCCAAATATTCAGTTTCTTCATAATCTGCAGAGGAAAAAACAATTAGACTACCATATCAAATCTTGCATCATCAATCCACTAAAAAACAGATGTTCTCATGTTTGAATGAGAAAGAATGAATTCCAAAAGGACATATATAAGATAAACAATTTACACCATCTTCCGTGCTTAATCTGGGTCGCGGATAGTTAGGACGAAAAGTTAAAATAAACTGAACTTCGTCAAAAATAGATTCAGTAGCGGCGTGTTTGCTACTCGTCACTTGCAACCATGGTACCAGATGAAATTGATTAGCTCTTCTCCCAGACCATCCCTACACGGCTACACTGATAGGCCAAAGAAAATTGCAAAAGCAAGCTAGATGTGTTGTGGCGGTTCTGTAAAATAAATCAATTGAACATGCCGGCATACTCAATATTGCCCAGTTCATACTACTTGGTGGCTGAGGAATAAATGGAGCAGTGAGAAAAGGCGTACGTTACTGCGGGCGGCCGGTGATGGTGAGCTGTAGGACACTCCTTGGCAGCGGTAATGACTATTGAGAAGCTTGGTGTTAGATTAGAATGGAGTGGGTCACGGAGGAGGCCCTTGTGCAGCACGATGGCGCAGGGCAGAGGGACTACACCCGCCCCATCGGCTCAGGAGGTCCAGGCGACGCATGAGGGCTGAGGCGAAGAGGAGGACTCGGTGCTGGGCTTGCGTGGTGGCGGCGTCGGGGGGTTTGCGTCGCGGCGGCGGGGCTTGTGTGGCGGCTGCTCGTGGAAGCACCAAGGATGCCGGGATGGAGAGCACCGAAAACAGCGACGATGGGGCCTGGAGTAATCCTCAGTGGCGAAAACTTGGGGGAATTGGGCTGGATCTGCCGATGTGTCGAGGGTGGCGACGGCGGCGAATTTTTTCGAGGATCCAGAGAAACAGAGAAGCGCGCGGTGCGGGGGCGTCACGGTCGTGGTGCTGCGAGGCAGCTGTGCAACTGCGGCGTGCGGGCGGCGCCGGGCGCGTTGTGGAGAGGTTGGGGCAGGGCGTTTGCCCGGTCGCCGCGGCCGTTTAGCAAGATAAGGTGCTGTGCCGACTGCGACGGCCACTGGTGGTAATTTCTTTTAGCGGTGGCAAATCTCGTAATTATCACGAAACGAAATAAAACGAACCGGTACGATGGCATTAGCAGTATTATGTGATTTGGTGGGAGGGTAAAACGGACAAAAGTGGATTTGTGTTGAGTTATCAAACATTGGAGCGATCTGAACCGTTGGTCAAATATTGAAGGGTTCAGATTCAATGTATCAATACAAGTTTGCTCTTTTAATAGTAAGTATATATATTACTTGGTCTATTTTGTAGCCAATGTGAATATCCGCGGCACACCCGTGGTATGCAGTAAATAGAGCCGTGCAGAGCAGTGCCTTGCCCACCCTCTTGCCATCCACTCCCTCACCGGCCCTCGCATTTCACGTGCTTCTTTCTCGCCGTTTGCCCAACACACACACACGCAAGCCAAACAACAGCACGACTGTCCCAGCTATATAAAAACACGAGCACGCGCCGACTCCTCGCAAGCCACCGAGAGAGACCAAACCGCGCCGGCCGTTTCAACCTCACCACCGCTCCCACGGCACGGCAGTTGATTCCTGGAAGAAGAGATGGCCGCGGCCGGCAGCAGCAGTAGGTTCGCCGTCACCTGCGGGCTCATGCGGCAGTACATGAGGGACCAGCAGCAGGGAGGCGCCGCGCCGCGTCCACCGCCGGTGACGAGCCTCCTCCCGCCTACCTCCGATTCCGATGAGACCGACGCCAGGACCATGCAGCTCTTCCCCGCGACCGCTACCGCCTGTCGCAACAACCGTGAGTTCATGCCCTGCGCTCAACTAATTGCTCTATTTTGTTTTCTTGTTTCCTCCCTGTGATTAATTCGTCAGCATGCATGCAGGCCGGAAACGCAGACGAAGGCGCCTCTGACCATCTTCTACGACGGGCGGGTGCTCGTGTTCGACGACTTCCCAGCCGAGAAGGCCAAGGAGCTGATGCAGCTGGCGGGGTCCGAGGAGCCCTCTCGGGAGCCGGAGCCGGCCAAGAAGGTAGCGCCGTCGTCGGTCGTGCCGGCGCTCTCCGACCTGCCGATCGCCAGGAAGGCGTCTCTGCAGCGGTTCCTCCAAAAGAGGAAGCACAGGTGAGTCGGCCTTCATGGCCATCACTCAACCTCCAACCAATTCATTTGTCTCGTTGTTCATTCCTTCCCGACATTAATTCACAAGATATATGTGGCAAATCTATTTATTTTGCCGCACACGCGCGTGCTAACCAACATACTATGCTTTTTTTTTTCGATAAGGACCAACATACTATGCTTGGTTCACAAAAACGTTGCTTCTAGAGATAACAAAAGAAAATATCCTTGCCTTCTTGCCTTGTTAGACCTTAGAAGATGGATAGCTTGTGCGAGGAGTACTAACTATTAAGATGATAATTAACAGGATCTCCACAAGTGACCCATACCCGAAGGCGACGGCGGCGGAGAAGGACGCAGCCGTCAAGCCGGTGAAAGATGAGCCTGCGTCGTGGCTCGGGCTCTGAAAAGCAGAGCTTCAAGAAGGGGGAACAGAAGCACTGACTTGCAATTCATGGTCGTCTCAATCTGTTTGAGAATTCTTTGCGCCAAGAGAATTCTTTTCACTAATTATTTGCTCGTCGTGGGCATATATAAGTTCAGTTGGCACCTTCAGTGTTCGATCTGGAACTAGCTAGTATATTAGGTGGTGTCTTTTAGACATTTATTTATGTTTATGCATGCACAATTATCACCTTCCATTGAAGAAGAATAATAGAGTATAATTAAGTCTTTGTTGTCTTATTGTTTTTGGGAAAATTCGATTTTCGTGCGTAAAAGAGAAGTAAAGCAGAAAACTACTGATTGCTCATAAGAATTTTTCTTGGTTTCTCTCGCAACAAGCATTTCTATTCTAAAGTAAAACACATGTCGACTATGGTTCATAAGAAAGTTTCTTGGTTCAGTATTTTGATTGAGTTTAGTCACTGGAAAGCGGCAAGTGTTCTTGGGGCGTCGCGACTGACGGGAGATTAGCTCGTCTTAGTTTTATCTTTGGGGGCAGGAAACCTGTTTCCCCCTTTTTCTTTCTTTTGTATACTATAGCTAGTTGTAGCTCCCCTCTCCTTGTAACTGGTTACTTACCGGCATTTGTCCCGGTTTCTCTTATTAAATGAAAGCAGTGCCTACTGCCTTCCGTCAAAAAAAGTTTCTTGGTTCGATGTCTTGTTGTTATTGGTCTGGGGTTGGTGAGGAAGTTAATTATTGTATTGCAGTTTGGAGTTGTAAAGTGAAGGGAGACAGTAAGGAAGACGAAACATGTGTAGAGTTCATGTGAACTTCTCTTGGACACGTCTGCTTCAATGAAGGGTCATAAGTCTTTGGTCTATGTTTATTTAATTTACCTTTTCAAACCAGGCGAGCTTAAACAATTGGAATTGCCGTGCCGTCCCGTTAGCTGTGTTTTTTCTTATAGGCTTTTGGTTTTATATGTTGACTCTGCGGTTCCTTGTATCACTTTGTGAGTCAAGAAAGGGGAAAGGCTTAGCTAGAGTTACGGGGAAAATGCCAGAGACAGAGGGGAGGTGGTTGAGTCGGGGCTTCTCTATTACTACTCCATGTGTGCCTGGCAAAAATTCCACTGCGTTTTTTTGAAGGTAGCTTTTCACTCGGTAGTTGGCTAGGGCATATACAATGGTGGCATTACCTTTTTTTTTGCGATTCAATGGTGACATAACCTCGTCGCATACGATAATTACTTAGTTGGAAGAGAGAGAAAGAAAGAATGTTTACCTTCTCTTATCTAATAGATGATCTCTTAGCAACATCCTTCTCACCACATATTTAGGGTTTTGTTTATTTGAGATGGGCGGACTTGGTTGTGCGGGCGACGGGAGGATGACGTGGGCAGGTCGTAGTGGAGTTGTGGTCGTTGTGGTGGATGGGGGCCCAACCTCGCATGACCATCCTGTCTTCCTCGTTGATGTGGTTGCTAGGACGACGGCCCTGAACGGTGGGAGTCGTGGAGCCGCAGTGGGGGTCACGACTTAGATGTTGGCTGGTGGTCATGGTTGTGAGGACGGCGTGATGACCGGCGAGAGGCGAATGGTGGAAGTTGGTTCGGTAGCTAACTCGGTAACTGGTCACACTGGGATCAGGAGGCAGGGATTTGTGTCGGGGTGCTAATCTGCATGACGTTGCCTTGGCCGCCTGTGGCGTAGTTACCTTCTTGAAGGCATCGTTGCTGATCTACTCCTCTTCCTCCCGAGGCTTTGGGTGTAAAATTAAATAAGAAAAGTCTGTTTTATCAACCACTCGGATGGTAATTGCACTTTTGTAATAGTTCAGGCCAGATTCTCGTGATCCGACAGCAGCCTAACTCCACGGGAGAGGAGGAGAAAGATGGTGAGCGATAACATTTGACGCGGCCTAACATAAAGTAACCATCACGTTGTTTACCGCGCGAACACTACGCACCCAAGTACGCCGTGTGAGGTGAGGAGAAGAAGAGAAGAGAAGAGAAGAGAAGGCCAACGTACGTATACATTCTTCTCTTCTTCTTGTTCTGCCTGGCAGCGACGCCTACTTTCCTGTCGGCTATTTCCGATCGATCCGGCCGGGTATTGGGGCCAGCAAGCGTTGAGAGGAGAAGCACGTCACGAATCCACGCGGGCTCGGGCGTCAACGTCGCCAACCTCACGCGGCAACTTCCCCAGCGAGGCGGCAGGCCGGAGTTCCGGAATTATCTGTCTTTGCCGTCGCTTTCGTGTGCGCCAGGTCTCTTTCTGTCCTCCTCCTCCCCGTGTCTTGGCCCAACGGACGTACTCGTTGCTCTATTACGCGCCTTGTACTAGTACCGTGCGTCCGTGCGGGTACGTAACATGTTTTTACTATAGATGCGAAGCGGCTCCTTACTTACCGCGTAACCGGGAGCACGCTTAGTTCTGACGCGCCTTCTCTTGTGCGGGCCCCACCTGGTCTCTCTCTTTCCTTATCGTCTTCGTCCTCCTGTGGCCAAAAAAAAGCTACGAGTCTGATCCGCAGAATTCCTCTCCTACTCGACCACCGCAAATCCAACCACGCCGTCGCGGCAGCGGCGCTCTCTTTCCCTCTCCTCTCCGGTGGTGCGGCGGCGTTCTTCTTCCTCTTCCCTCTCCTTTTCTCCATCCTCTCCGACAGGCACTATAGCACTCTCGGAATGTAAAATAAGTGAACATTTTTTTTTTGATAAAGGGCTTTTATTACTTAAAAGGTTTAAGCGTTACACCCGGCCTCTGCATAGATAAGATGCACACAGCCACCAGTCCACCAACCAAGTCTGAGCATAAAAATAAAAAGGCGAATTACATATCAGAATGAGAAATTGTAGATCCGCCTAAGGAACCGGTAGGTCTATCCGGAGATTATGTTGCCACCCATGCCGGGAAAATAACTCCCTGGCCGCAGCCTCCAGTCTCGACGCCACTTCCAAAAATAAGTCTCGGTGCTCCACACGCTGCAGAGGTGACCAATCTCGTAGGGTCGCTGTGCACTGGTAAATAACCTGCATAAGAGAAGCATTTTTATCATTAAAAACCTTGTCATTGCAATACAATGATATTCATGAGTTACTTTGTCAAGATGTCACACCATGAGGACTCTGATCTGGATGGAGGGGAAATTCCTGAAGATTTGCGTATTCACTTGATGTCGATCAAAGGCGCCAATAAAAAGCTTCGTGCAAAGGTTGAAGATTTGTCTGCGGATATTGCGGGCGTTGAGGACAGGCTTAATGAGCGTTTGACGACAAGTGATCGCCAGCGGGATGACAGTTTACGAGTGGTTAACGAGAGCCTTAATCGTTTGACTGCGGTTGTTCAGCGTCTTGAGGCAAGGGATGCACCACGCCGGCAGTCACCGGCGCGCAACCAAGGAAACTCCGATGGAGATGATTCTGATTTGTCGGATGCTCGTGGAGGCCGTCGACACCGACCACGAGGAGGTCATGAGGTTCGCCATGGTGCTGCCCATTATCGCAACCACGGTGGTGAAGCTGCACGGAGGATGATGGTATTGGACGCATAAAGATCACGGTACCGGAGTTCTCGGGACGTTCAGATCCGGAGAAATATTTAGAGTGGGAGATGCGTGTCAATCAGATTTTTGACAACCACAATTTTTCTGAAGAAAAGAAGGTTCGTGTTGCGTCCTCGGAATTTACAGAGTATGCTCTTGTTTGGTGGGATAATCTGAACCGTAATGGAGAGAGAGCTGCAACATGGGTTGACATGAAGCGTGTTATGAGGGACAGATTTGTGCCTGCTAGTTACACTCGTCAACTTCAAAGTAAATTGCGTCGTCTTGTGCAAGGCGCGAAAACTGTTGATGAGTACTATAAGGAGATGCAAACATTAATGATACGGACAGCGGTACGTGAGTCTGCGGAGGCAACCATGGTACGGTTGTTTGAGGGGCTGAATGAAGATATTCGCGACCGTGTTGATTTGATGCAATACAATGATATTCATGAGTTGATTCATCAAGCTGAGCGAGCTGAACGTTGGGTTCATGAAAAGCAAGCTGCAGGTGGTCGTCCAACTTACAGTAGTGTGCGGCGTAGTTCTTCTCATGTTGATGGTAGGTTTAGTGCTAAACCGGCTGTTTCGTACAAGCCACCAAGTGTTGAACATAGCAAAATGGCTGCTGCACCTAAGGAAGTTTCTCAAGTTGCGTCAAGCACGTCTCATCATAGCAATATTATATGTCATAAGTGTGGAGGACGTGGGCACATAATGCGTGAGTGTCCGAATCAGAAGAAGATTTTGCTTGTTGATGATGCATATGTGTCAGAATCTGAAGATGAGATGCCTTCACTAGAAAATGCTACTCGTAAGGATGATAGTAATGTCGTGGATGCTTGGCCAGAACTTAATGTGCCGAGTTTGATGGCGCATAAGGTGCAGCGTGATGATACGGTTATCGTTGAACCGGACGGCGGCGGAACATTTTTCAAACTGCATGTACCATCAAGGGAGAAGTGTGCAAGCTGATTGTTGATGGTGGTAGTGCAAGCAACATGATTAGTAAGGATGTGGTAGAGTCTCTTTCTTTGCCTACATGGGAGCATCCAAAGCCGTACTATATGCAGTGGATCAATGGCGTGGGCAAGTTGAAGGTCACCCATAGAGTGAAAGTTCCTTTTTCCGTGGATGGATATGTGGATAAAGTGGAGTGCGACGTTCTTCCGTTACATGTTTGTCATCTTTTATTGGGACGTCCGTGGCAACATGATGTCAATGCACTTCACCATGGACGCACGAACAGATTCACATTTATGCATAAGGGTGAGTTCTACGCTCTTCTTCCCAAAGATTCAAATGATATCAAGTGTACCGTTGAGGTGTTCAAGAAAAAATCTGCAAGGCGTAGGATGAAACCGAGGACGGTTTCTTTTCAAGGGAGGGAGGATGATGTAGACCAATCTACTACTGTTGCTAGTTTTATCAAGACTCCAAGGTACGTGGTACCAGCTCGGCGTCAGATTAATTTTCATGGCGATGAGGTTGGAAAGTTGGATCAAGGCGCACGCAATATTTCAGTTTTAAATGGTTCAGCTGGAAAACAAATTGTTCCAAAGGATGAGGTGAAGCCTACTTTTAGAACACCATGCAAGTACTTCTACGTGGGAACTATCAAAGTGCATGTTTGATTTCTGATTATTACAAGTCAAGAATAATTTGCTATTGGCTTTGGCCTAGCATCGGTGCTTCACGTGGAGTCCAAGAGATTTACGTCTTGTTTATTTTCTTATGTTTAAAGGCCAGGTTAGCTGGGCTGGTTTTTGGTGTAACCGAGTCAGTTTAGGGTCCAATTAAATTAGAGTTGAGTCCCGTCGTGAGTAGTGCTTGCATGCACGATATATAGGACCTGTTCGGTCATGTATTAGGGCAGACAAGTTTATTCGTGAGTAAAGAAAACCCAGAAAACACCATGGTTTTGCGGCGGCCAATCTATGTGTTCATCTGTTGAGAATCCCATCGAGGATTTGTTGCCGAGCGTGAAGATTGGAGACGATCTGCTCTAGTTGCTACGTGATCCTGTTGGATCGTCCAAGTACTTCCGGCTGCCGGGTGTGCTTGTTGTTTTTGTTAGGTTTGCATCTGTTATACACATAACCACGTCTACATACATTTGTATATATATATGAACGTGGAAAAAACTAAAACATTTTATATTTAGGAACCGAGAGAGTACATGATTAATTTTACACATCGCACACAGTTATCAGATCTGTCACCATGATGCGGTGTTAAATTGGTACCTTCACGCACGATTTATTTAGTTTAATCTGTGTGATGTATCGGCTGTTTCACATGATTTTTCAGATATAATTGTGTAAGTTTATGTAAGATCCAATTTTTTTACATATTTCATCGTGTGTGTTGGAAAATTACCAAACACGGTTGTATGTACTAATAATTAAATTGTCCGTGTTAGCCATGTTATCTCACACGTTTAATCAAACTTAATTGTGAGAGATCACTGGAACTTGGGTTGCACCTACCGTACCCATAATTCAAAATTTTCATTCAAAACATAATAGAACATCTCAATAAAATAATAACGCATTGAACTCTTCATAAACCATGTGTCGTTGTTTTGGAGGCTTGCAAGGGCCTATTTACTGGACAAGGCCACGGGGTTCTTTATGAAATCTTAACAACGTCTTGGCATGCTGCCACTTGTTCTCCCTCGAAATCAAACAATTGCTTAATTTGTTCAGAACCTTCTGTTTACTCTTTGCGTCAACATCACGATATTTTGTCAACAGTGAGCATGACACTCTTAAATACAAAAAGTGGATTTTGTAGTGCATCTAAACATTCGAAGATCGACGGGATGGCAGCAATTCTTTGAATGACTTGTATGTGTCTCACCTATGCAAATATGAATAACAAAGTAGATCAGTTATAGTGCTGATAATATAGATTACCTAGCATCAACATTAGATAATTACTCTTACATTAACATAATAGCATGTGTTGGCTTAAACACGAATTTCTTCGTGGAGCGCTAGCTCCACAACTTGATCGCAGCCTGGTACCTCAAAGGAGTCACCGTAGATTTGCCGATGTGAGAACACCACTAGTAGGGCTAGAGCCGTCAGGCTACCGCTGGCGGACAAAAAAAATGTTGCCCAGCGGTAATTAACATTTTATTTGTCCGCCAGCGGTAAGATGAATACGGCTGGCGAATAGGAAAAAGTGTTCGCCAGCGCTAAGTGCGCCCGTGTGTGGCCACTTACCGTTGGGAACACATTTGCATGTTCGCCAGCGGTACACACTAGTACAGAAACGTAAATTAGAGCCGGCCCCAGAGAGTCATCTCAGCCGGTTAAACTGTCCGTCTCTGCGCGGGAGTCTCTAATGTACGCTCCATTAGAGCCGGTCCTCTGGGTAGAATCAACCGTCTCCAATGACGAAACCTTCAGCGACGGCCGTGATTACCAGACGTCTGTAATGCATATACATTAGAGCCGGCTACAAATAGTGGTCGTCGTTAGGATGCGGACGGTCCGAGTTTTCTCTCCGGCCGAAACAGCTGGTATTTGGGCAATATGCGTGTGCTCCGGGATTATTTTCAGGGGTTCCGAGTTTCTGGTACTGGTCAACAGTGCTACATAATTCTCTTTTTTTCATCATTGCATCAACAAAATCTTAACTGGGCAGAAATCACATATAACTAAGACATACCAACAGCTAGCAAATGCATATATATTATATAACATGTCTCCAACCGCAATTTGTGCCAATTAACAAACTAGCCCTAATCAGATAAGTGTTTACCATACCCTGGCCTTAACAAGCTCTATATGAGTTGGAACTCAATCAGGGCCTCCAAGTCATTCATCTTTCTTAGAATGATCAAAACAGGTCGATCAGTCACAAAATTCTTGTCTTCAATGAAGTTCTTCCACCCCAGCTTGTCGAAGTCAGTGCGTCCGTCGGTTCTCTTGTTGTACATGATGACGATGATGATGCCTGCTGCTCCAAGTCGTACTCCAACCATGCCCTGAGCCGGTATGCCAGTCTCTTCTGCTATCACCTTAGGTAGTTTCTGTGCATGGAAGATAACATAACTATATATGTCATTTTTCGATAAATTACAGAGGCATGAAAAAGACAGTCTTGTGGGTACATACCATCTCATGTCTCTACAAGTTTGTGCTCGTCAAGCGAGTCACAAATAGAACTCCAACATAGGCTCCTACTGGTAGAAGCTTAACGAGACGATTCTTCTCATGCTTGTTGAGACAAACTCTTTGGGGTACTATGATTCTGTCTTCAGAACTGTCATAATCGACATAAATCTCATCAGTTTCATCTTGGTTGTTGCCTCTTTCTCCAGTGGCAACAGATATCGTGGGATGTGGTGTCATGGTAAACACTAGCATATCTCCCGCGCCGAGATTGTTCTTGGTGATGAACTATTGCCATTTTTTGCCAAGTGGGTTTTGCTACGTCATTTGTTCACATGAATGTTGTATGTGCTCCCAAGGGAATGAAACAACACAGTCTGATCTCGAACTAACTCGTTGAACGCTCGGCGAGCTGTACATGGTACAAACTGTTCAACAAAAACAGAAAGAAACACATAAATTATGTCATATTAAATCCACGAAACACAAATCATATGTATATTTGGAAGCCTTGTTTTCTTACCACACACTTGCGTTCATAATACTTTTCTAGCCGAACACTGAATGAGCATGCCTTTATCTGCCGTTTGTTAGAGAATGCGTAAAAAAAAACTTAACTAAGTATAGTTGCACCAATCATAAGAACAATTCATTTACTTTGCAGCAAGAAGTAAATTCTATACTATCAAAGAGAATATTAGGCATCTATTAATATGAAAAGTGTACTTAATTAAAGGCTACGCATGACAGTACGTATGAGACATGAATCATTTCATGAAGATGCAAAACAATTCATTTACTTTGCAGCAAGAAGTAAATTCTATACTCTCAAAGAGAATATTAGGCATCTATTAATATTAGACATGAATCATTTTGTGAAGTTGCCCCTACTCAGGCCAATCTTCCAGGCTACTAGTAAATCTAGTTTCTTGATTGATACCGGGATATATGGGGATTGAACCAGAACTCGTCCGCGCATAGCTAATCGCCGGACGAGGGGGGAGGACCATCTCTTACCTGACGGACCTGCTGGCGAGTGCAACGGGGAGGGGCGGCCATACGGTTTCGCAGCTGCGGCGAATCTAGGTATTTGCTGTGCCGGCGAGGGGGTGGAGGAGGGCGTCGAGGCTAGGGATTTGCAGCGGCGGCGAATCTAGGTATTTGCAGGGCCGGCGAGGGGGTGAAGAGGGCGGCGAGGCTAGGGATTTGCAGGGTCGGCGAATCTAGGTATTTGCAGGGCCGGCGAGGGGGTGGAGGAGGGCGCCGAGGCTAGGGATTTGCAGCGGCGGCGAATCTAGGTATTTGCAGGGCCGGCGAGGGGGTGGAGGAGGGCGGCGAGGCTAGGGATTTGCAGCGGCGGCTACAGATTTGAAGGGGCTACGGATCTACGGATTTTGCGGTACTAGCGGCGAATCTGGGGATTTGCAGGGTGGGCGAGGGATGAGGGCGGCGACACTAGGGATTCATCGGCGGCGAGGCTAGGGATTTGAGTGGGCGGCGAGGCTAGAGATTTGTAGCGGCGGGGGGGGGGGGGGGGGGGGGGGAAGTGGAGGAGGGCCGCGAGGCTACAGATTTGGAGGGGCGGCGAGCGAATGGAAGAGGGCTACGGGTTTGAAAGGAGGAGGGGCGGCAAATGGGAAAAAATCCCCATCTCATTACCAATTTGGACCCAAA